>MDKJ01139020.1:0-15904 GCA_005239525.1 Nicotiana knightiana | reverse complement strand
TTTGGCTCTTTTAGTGACTCTTTGCCTACTAAGTTTGCATGATATTGCTCTAGATGCTCCTATTAAGAAGTGAACTTGATCCATCTTGACTAATTCATGTGACATGTGTGTTACAGCTTGTGTAAATAATTCTTCTGTTTGCTTCATCATCTAGAACTTGCCCGATTAGTCTTCCAATGCTAATAATAATTACGTTGGTTGGAGAAATGACCTTAGGCATTCTTTGTGTTATTTGAAAAACCTCTTCTGCCTTTAAAGCTTACCATTGCATAAATATTATCACTAGTTACCCTATTTGAGCCTTTAACCTTTTCTTTGGTCACCTCATCACAAACATTTCCCATTTTGTAAGATAATTCCCTCTTTTGAACCCGTCCCTTCTTGAACATTGATAATGAGGCTAAAAGTCTAAGTTGGGGGTGTGGTATCAAGTTGGAAATTGGTAAGGTTGTATATTGAGTGTAAGAACCTATACCTCAAAGTGTTCACATGAAATTACTGAAGCTCCAACAGAAAAAAAAGAAAAAAAAAAGAGAGAGAGAAAAAGAAAAGAAAAAGAAATATTTGTATATATATATATATCAATATGGAGCCTTGAAGAAGGACTATGTGGTTTGAAAAGAAACAAAGGGCAACAAGAAAGAAAAATATGAGTAGTGTTCAAGGAGGGTGTAGTCACTTGTATCCAAATGTTTATCCAACCCTTACCTAAGCGTACATTACAAGCTTACAAAGTTCTTATGGGATCTCCAACCGAATGTTCTTGAAAAGGCGATGAATTAAAATAAGGGCAAGCCTATGACATGATATGTTGTAACACTTAAAATTCTTTGTGAGAGTGAGTGTCTTTGTAAATTTGTCCCTTGTGTTGTCCTTGTAAATATGGTGATTTTGGGACTTTATTTCTTGTGAGGGCACATGCATTAGGATGGATTGGTGAAATTAATATATCCGGAAATGAATGAGTTGAGCATATGTAGTAGAAAAGTGCTTTTGAGTCACTCCTTGAGGCTTATTCTTGTCACTTGATTTTTTTTAAAACTCCCTTGCACTTCTTGTAGTTGTTTTTTTAAATGAGGGAGTTATTCGGGTAAGATGCATACTTGAGCCTAATTATTAGTACCATCCAAATCCATAAGTATAATGTTTAGTTAGAGAATGTGATTTGTAAATGCTAATAATGTAACTATTGTTTTTTATTTTTGATAGTGTGCAGCGGGGACACTGTAATATATTTAGTTGGGGGTGACGTTAGGAGCATATTGTATTTGTACTATGACGTTATGGATGTGCCCTTGTCAGGCTTCTTTATTGTATGGATATTGTGTGCCCTTGCCGGGCTTAATTTATTATGTCATGTGCTCTTGCTGAGCTTGGTGTGATTAATTTATTTTTATTTTTCTTTCTTTACTTATTTTCTTTAGTAGCTCTTAGTTTGTATTATTTTTGCTTCTTTTGTATTAGTTGATTTTATTTTAGTATTATCTTTAATAGTTTTGTTCTTTTAATTTTATCTCTATGGTAGTGTTTCCTTGGTTTTTCTTTAGGCTACGGTTCTATCCCAAGGAACATTCTTGAAGTGAACCGGGTGACTTTTCCCTATGATAGATGGTATGACAACTTTCTTAAGAGAATTAGTCTTGTTTTGCTAGGATGATACTTTTGAATTTTTTGGTACTAAAGAAATTAGTCTCTTGTATGTGAAATGTGAATTAAGAGTACCCCTCCAAATTTTGGTTTTGAATTAAAAAAAGTAAGTTTCATGGTGAAGAATAATTTGTGAGACAAATTTTTTGCTCTTTTAGTGACTCTTTGCCTATTAAGTTTGCATGATATTGCTCTAGATACTCCTATTAAGAAGTGAACTTGATCCGTCTTGACTAATTCATGTGACATGTGTGTTACAGCTTGTGTAAATAATTCTTCTGTTTGCTTCATCATCTAGAACTTGCCCGATTAGTCTTCCAATGCTAATAATAATTACGTTGGTTGGAGAAATGACCTTAGGCATTCTTTGTGTTATTTGAAAAACCTCTTCTGCCTTTAAAGCTTACCATTGCATAAATATTATCACTAGTTACCCTATTTGAGCCTTTAACCTTTTCTTTGGTCACCTCATTATAAACATTTCCCATTTTGTAAGATAATTCCCTCTTTTGAACCCTACCCTTCTTGAACATTAAGAATGAGGCTAAAAGTCTAAGTTGGGGGTGTGGTATCAAGTTGGAAATTGGTAAGGATTTATATTGAGTGTAAGAACCTATACCTCAAAGCGTTCACATGAAATTACTGAAGCTCCAACAGAAAAAAAAGAAAAAAAAAGAGAGAGAAAAAGAAAAGAAAAAGAAATATTTGGATATATATATATCAATATGGAGCCTTGAAGAAGGACTATGTAGTTTGAAAAGAAACAAAGGGCAACAAGAAAGAAAAATATGAGTAGTGTTCAAGGAGGGTGTAGTCACTTGTATCCAAATGTTTATCCAACCCTTCCCTAAGCGTACATTACAAGCTTACAAATTTCTTATGGGATCTCCAACCGAATGTTCTTGAAAAGGCGATGAATTAAAATAAGGGCAAGCCTATGACATGATATGTTGTAACACTTAAAATTCTTTGTGAGAGTGAGTGTCTTTGTGAATTTGTCCCTTGTGTTGTT
Source organism: Nicotiana knightiana (assembly GCA_005239525.1). NCBI lineage: Eukaryota > Viridiplantae > Streptophyta > Magnoliopsida > Solanales > Solanaceae > Nicotiana > Nicotiana knightiana. Next base: position 13,245 of record MDKJ01139020.1, on the reverse strand, counting down.
CTTGTAAATATGGTGATTTTGGGACTTTATTTCTTGTGAGGGCACATGCATTAGGATGGATTGGTGAAATTAATATATCCGGAAATGAATGAGTTGAGCATATGTAGTAGAAAAGTACTTTTGAGTCACTCCTTGAGGCTTATTCTTGTCACTTGATTTTTTTAAAAACTCCCTTGCACTTCTTGTAGTTGTTTTTTTAAATGAGGGAGTTATTCGGGTAAGATGCATACTTGAGCCTAATTATTAGTACCAACCAAATCCATAAGTATAATGCTTAGTTAGAGAATGTGATTTGTAAATGCTAATAATGTAACTATTGTTCTTTATTTTTGATAGTGTGCAGCGGGGACACTGCAATATATTTAGTTGGGGGTGACTTTAGGAGCATATTGTATTTGTACTATGACGTTATGGATGTGCCCTTGTCAGGCTTCTTTATTGTATGGATATTGTGTGCCCTTGCCGGGCTTATTTTGTTATGTCATGTGCTCTTGCTGAGCTTGGTGTGATTAATTTATTTTTATTTTTCTTTCTTTACTTATTTTCTTTAGTAGCTCTTAGTTTGTATTATTTTTGCTTCTTTTGTATTAGTTGATTTTATTTTAGTATTATCTTTAATAGTTTTGTTCTTTTAATTTTATCTCTATGGTAGTGTTTCCTTGGGTTTTCTTTAAGCTACGGTTCTTTCCCAAGGAACATTCTTGAAGTGAACCGGGTGACTTTTCCCTATGATAGATGGTATGACAACTTTCTTAAGGGAATTAGTCTTGTTTTGCTAGGATGAGACTTTTGGATTATTTGGTACTAAAGAAATTAGTCTCTTGTATGTGAAATGTGAATTAAGAGTACCCCTCCAAATTTTGGTTTTGAATTAAAACAAGTAAGTTTCATGGTGAAGAATAATTTGTGTGACAAATTTTTTGCTCTTTTAGTGACTCTTTGCCTACTAAGTTTGCATGATATTGCTCTAGATGCTCCTATTAAGAAGTGAACTTGAGCCGTCTTGACTAATTCATGTGACATGTGTGTTACAGTTTGTGTAAATAATTCTTCTGTTTGCTTCATCATCTAGAACTTGCCCGATTAGTCTTCCAATGCTAATAATAATTACGTTGGTTGGAGAAATGGCCTTAGGCAGTCTTTGTGTTATTTGAAAAACCTCTTCTGCCTTTAAAGCTTACCATTGCATAAATATTATCACTAGTTACCCTATTTGAGCCTTTAACCTTTTCTTTGGTCACCTCATCACAAACCTTTCCCATTTTGTAAAATAATTCCCTCTTTTGAACCCGTCCCTCCTTGAACATTGAGAATGAGGCTAAACGCCTAAGTTGGGGGTTTGGTATCAAGTTGGAAATTGTTAAGGTTGTATATTGAGTGTAGAAACCTATACCTCAAAGTGTTCACATGAAATTACTCAAGCTCCAAAAGAAAAAGAAAATAAAAAGAAATATTTGTATATATATCAATATGGAGCCTTGAAGAAAATTAGAGAGGTACTTAAAATGGTTCGATGTGGTAACTAGGAGCCAAGGAGGGCTATGTGGTTTGAAAAGAAACAAAGGGCAACAAGAAAGAAAAACATGAGTAGCTTTCAAGGAGGGTGTAGTCACTTGTACCCAAATATTTATCCAACCCTTCCGTAAGCCTACATTATAATCTTACAAAGTCCTTATGGGATCTCCAACTGAATGTTCTTGAAAAGACGATGAATTAAAATAAGGGCAAGCCTATGGCATGATATGTTGTAACGCTTGAAATTCTTTGTGAGAGTGAGTGTCTTTGTGAATTTGTCCCTTGTGTTGTTCTTGTAAATATGGTAATTTTGGGACTTTATTTCTTGTGAGGGCACATGCATTAGGATGGATTGGTGAAATTAATATATCCGTAAATGAATGAGTTAAGCATATGTAGTAGAACAGTGCTTTTGAGTCACTCCTTGAGGCTTATTCTTGTCACTTGATTTTTTTTTTTTGAAACTCCCTTGCACTTCTTGTAGTTATTTTTTTAAATGAGGGAGTTATTCGAGTAAGATGCATACTTGAGCCTAATTATTAGTACCAACCAAATCCATAAGTATAATGCTTAGTTGGAGAATGTGATTTGTAAATGCTAAGAATGCAACTTGTGCTTGAAATTGTAGAACCTCATTGAGTTATTAGTTTTGATTTGCTTGAGGACAAACAAAAGCTTTAATTTGGGAGTGTTGATGAGTGGTGATTTTACCATTCGTTTTAGCCTCTTTTCGTTATATTTTGCATCACTCAATGATAACATGAGGTCGTTTATAGTGTGTATTGCTCAAATTTCAGGGAAATAATGCCATGAAGTTGGTGTTGAATTGGAGCGGAGTTGAGCACAAAGTGGTGAAAATGGATAAAACCTCTAGTGATACCGCACCTGCGGACTCTAGACCGTTGGTGCGACCTCGCACCTGCGGAGAATGGAACGCACCTATGAAGAAGAGCTAAACTGTATTAAAGCCGCATCTGTGAAGTAGTTCACGCACCTGTGGAACCGCAGGTGCGGTGTTTCATCCGCATCTGCGAAAATTGCTCAAGATACCCAAACTCGGACCTGCGATGGTGAGTCCGCTTATGCGGAGCCGCACCAGCGAGGAATCTTACGCAGGTGCGGTCAACGGGCATCAGGACTGTACAGAATTGTAAAATCATATTTTCTTATTCTCAACTCACATATACTCGACCCAACAGATCTTTTGGCATTTTTTTGGCATTGTAAAATATATTTTTGAGTAGAGAAGAAGAGAGAAAATATTTGTGGAAGCTAGGGTTTGCACACACACTTGGGATTTGAAGATTTCAACCTTGTGATTAAGGATTTCTTACTCATTTATGTTTGTTTCTTCATTTCTTTGATTTTTATTGAATATTTAAGTGTGTAGTATTTATTTCCAACACTAGTTCTTGTTTATGGAAATATTCATGTTTAAAATGTGGATTAAATACCTTGTTGTGCTTATGTATTGAATAATTTTTATATATTTATGAAGTGAGTTATTGTTACTTTAATTATTCTTGTTCTTTAATGTTTCCAAAGGGATTAGCTAACCCTAGGACTCGCCCATTAACTTCGAATTAATTTTGGAAAAGATAATTTGGGGTTGGGAAAGATTAATTAACAAGAATTTGAGGTTTTAACCCTCATTTTATAGATTCTACCTAGGGATAGGATTGAACTACTTGGAGCCATATCCGGGTGTTCTTAATCTCTTAATTGGGTTAGGAATAATTCAATTAGGAAGTCTTATTAGTCTTTGGAAAAAGCTAGTTTAGAACTATTATCCGTGGCTAATTAACATAAACTCGCTCATGTTTGTAAAATCGTGAAATATATTAGATCGTTACTTGAGTGTAATACCCGATGCATTCATTCTTGTTTCCATTGATCATTTTACTTTCTTTCCAGGTTAGTTTATATTTTCGCATTTAGTTATAAACATTTTTAAAACCAAAATCTATTTGTTTGGCATTGCGCGATAAGTGATAATTCTCTTACATTCCTAATCGCCTTGATATTGTTCTCTGTGGGATTCGACCCCAACCTAGTTGGGTTATTATATTTGACAATCGTTCGCTTACACTATTTTAAGGTGTAATTTGAGCGTATCAAACTACTAATTTAAAATTCAGGATATAAGATTCGAACTTCTGGACACAATTTTCGAACTTCAGGACACGATGTCCTGAAATTTGAAGTTTAAACTCTAAGACGCCGTCCTGAAATATGAGAAAAATTAACTAATCTTTAGAAATATTTTAAACTGTGAATATATTTTAAACAACATGCTTAAAAGTTTCTACCTGGTGTCATTTCCGCTACTTTGACCAACTTGTGCAACAAGGCCCATATATTTGCTTCAGCTCAATCTGAAAGAGAGAATTCTCGCAGAACATTGGCAATAAATGACCAAATTCCTGTACGTAAGAAACCTTTATTCAGCACAATCAGGATGGTTGAGCTGGCAAACAGATGGATCGGATCGGATATTAACGGGTTGAAGCGGGTAATGAAACAACAAATAGATTATACGATACGATCCATATTTAATATGGATAAAAAAGGTGAATTTGATCACTTTTTGGAGAATTTATATCCTCCCAAACTTGAGGAACTCCAAATTTGAATATTTTCAAATGTAAAATTAAATCCATTGGTTATCCATTTTTAAGGTGGATAATATAGTTCTTATCCATATTAGACCCATTTTTAAAAAGTTCATTATCCAACTCATTTTTAGTGGATAATATGGATGAATAACTATTTTTTAAATCCATTTTGCCACCATTGGTTTGAGATGAAAGATGCATTAGATCATTATATTGTCAGAAGAGGAGATATAGAATTAAATACGGGTTTGGACGAACTCAGTATCTGTCATTTTGTATACGGTTAAAATCGACCATACCCGATTTTACGGGCTCGGGGGTGTGCCTCGAAAATGAGCCAGTATCGAGTAAGTTCGGGTTCGATGAGCACGAAGATTAAGGGATCGAGATCGGGTTAAATCGACGCCTAAATAACATAATCACGAGGTATCCGCAATCGACCACCAATCTCGGCGAGAATCTCGGAACTGGCAGAACCATCAACGGTTATTGATATCAATCATGTATTTTACTTCAGAAATTAGAGTTATACCTTATTTAAGATTCCTCTACTATATAAAGAGGAACCCTGTTCATTTGTAAGACATCATTATCTCATACGAATTACCAGTTATGCAACTACTGAGAAATACAAAGCACTCTGCTCCTTAACCTGCTCTTAACTCTTTACTGTTCATATTGTTCGTGTTGTTCATATTGTTCTTATTATTTTTGAGGCACTTAATGATCGATCTTGACACTTCTCCAAGTCGAGGTCGATAATTCATGAACGACATTGGTTCGATCTATTACAATCATTTAATTCCTTGTTATTTATTTAGCTATTTATCAATTGCTATTGAATTAGATCACGTATCCTTATAACCGCATTACAAGTTTAATTCTTACTCGTATCTCGAGGTAAACAGTTTGGCGCCTACCGTGGGGTTAAAGAGAATAGTGATTGTTCAATGCTAATTCTGACATAACACACTATTTTACGCTTGTTTCTTGTCAAGAATTTTGTTTTCAGGACAGATCATGTCAAACTCACAAAACACAGCTACACGTGGTGACAACAGTCTCGCACTCCATGGAGAGAACAAGAATATTATCTCTCCAGGAATCGAGGTGCCACAAGCCGACCTTGGAGGAGCGCCACCCGCCAACCCGGTCGATGTCAGTTCGCATGTTGCTTTGAATGCGGATTTAGGCGGGGACCCCCGATGGAAGCATACGCAGAAAGGGTCGGACTGACGATCAGGGTACTCAGGGCGGAGGAGATGAAGGTGTCAGTCTCCAAGTTATATTTGAAATGTTGCAAGCCCAACAGAACGTCATTGCTCAGTTGCAAAATCAGCACGTGGAACCAAATAGGGTCGAACAAAAGGCTACTTGGTGTACCGAGCTAGTGCTTGAAAGGTCAGGTGACAATACTTCGACAACGGAACCTGCTATAATAAGAATGCTCGAGGATCTTACTAAGAGAATAGAATCGGGAGAGAAGAAAATCGAGGCCAACGACAAGAAGGTGGAAACCTATAACTCTCGAGTTGATCATATACCGGGTGCACCACCGATCTTGAAAGGAATGGACTTTAAAAAGTTTTTGCAAAAACCATTCCCCCCAAATGCAGCTCCGAAGCCCATCCAAAAGAAGTTCAGGATACCCGATATACCTAAATACAACGGGACCTCAGACTGCCATAAAAGGAAATGATTTGGAAGACGATGAAATCGAGATCGTATTTCTAAAGAAGTTCAGAGAAACCCTGTCGAAGGGAGCTACGATTTGGTATCACAACTTGCCGCCGAATTCTATCGATTCGTTTTCCATGTTAGCAGATTCATTTGTAAAACCACACGCTGGCGCAATAAAGGTTGCAACGAGAAAATCAGATCTCTTCAAAGTGAAGCAGAAGGATAACGAGATGCTAAGGGAGTTCGTATCTCAATTCCAAATGGAACGTATGGAATTACCACCAGTTATCGACGATTGGGCTATTCAAGCTTTTACCCAGGGATTAAACGAGCGGAGTTCAATCGCATCACGCCAACTGAAATAGAATTTAATAGAGTACCCGGCTTTGACTTGGGCGGATGTTCACAATCGATATCAGTCGAAGATTAGAGTCGAGGACGACCAACTGGAAGCCCTCTCAGGTTCAGTGCATCCAAATCGGTCGACATGTAAAAATCAAAGAGATGTTGACAGAGAATCGAGGCCGAATAAAGATCGGTATCAGCCATATGTTTTAGATAGGAGGAATAACTATCCGGGACGCAATCCCACCCAGAATGATCGAAGGGGTGACCGAGGGAAGAACTCTCCGGGACTGATGAGCAAAACTGGTTTCGACAAATATGCTGATCCCACAGAAGCACCCCGATTATTAGAGTACAGTTTTAGTGTCGATGTGTCAGGGATTGTACCATCAAAAGGATCAAAGACACTAGGTGGCCCAGACCTATACAAACTGATCCTTCTCAAGGAAATCCGAATCTAATTTGCAAATATCAATGCACACATGGTCATAGGACCGAAGACTGCATACAGTTAAGAGAGGAAATAGCTCAGTTGTTCAACAAGGGGCATCTTCGGGAATTCATCAGCGATCGATCCAAAAATCTCTTCAGGGAGAGAGACACCAACAAAAAGAACGAGCAAGAAGAGCCTCAACATGTTATCCACATGATCGTTGGCGGGGTCGACATCCCACAAGGCCCTATATTCAAACGCACCAAAGTATCGATAACAAGAGAGAAACGAACTCGGAACTATGTTGCCGAAGGCACTCTAACGTTCAACGATGAAGAAACGAAAGGCCTCTCTCAGTCGTATAACGACGCCCTGATAACTTCTATTTTGCTAAATAAAATTCAAGTTAAACGTGTTCTCGTGGATCCAGGTAGTTCGGCGAACATAATCAGATCAAGGGTCGTAGAGCAGCTCAGCTTGTTAGACCAGATTGTACATGCATCTCAAGTCCTAAATGGCTTCAACATGGCTAGTAAAACAACAAAAAGGGAGATAATCCTACCAGCGAACATGGTCGGGACCATCCAAGACACAAAACTTCATGTCATCAAAGGCGACATGAGATACAATGCACTTCTCGGAAGGCCATGGATCCACAACTTGAGGGCAGTACCGTTGACCCTTCACCAAATAATGAAGTTACCAACAATGGATGGTGTGACAATTTTTTATGGGGAACAACACGCTGCAAAGGAAATGTTTTTGGTCGACGAGGTGACATCGATACCAGCGTCTTCGACCTCAGTAAAGTAGAGAACCAAAGATAAGCAGCGGCCAAATAGAAATCACTGTCCCCAGCCTCGACCGAATCAAATAAACGGGTAACTGGAGAAGAAGAAGAGGATTTTCTCACTCCTCAAACATTCGTCGTTCCCGAAGAATCAGATGCAACCAAATCAATGGTCGAGGAACTGGAACATGTGATACTGATCGAACATCTACCTGAATAAAAGGTATACCTGGGAACGGAGTTAATCCCCGAGCTCAGGAAAAAAACTCATTCAATTTCTTATTAATAACATGGATTTCTTTGCATGGTCCCATATAGACATGACAGGAATCCCGCCCGAGATAACAACTAGTCGGTTAAGTCTAGATCCGAAGTTCAGATCGATAAAGCAAAAGAGGAGGCCTCAGTCCGCGGTGAAGAACGCCTTCATAAAGGAGGAGGTAACCAAAATTCTTAAAATAGGGTCCATTCGGGAAGTAAAATATCCCGAGTGGTTAGCCAACGTAGTCGTAGTCCCCAAAATGGGAAACAAACTTAGAATGTGTATAGATTATAAGGACCTGAATGAAGCATGTCCGAAAGATTCTTTTCCATTGCCTAACATCGATCGAATGATCGATGCCACGGCTGTCCACGAGATACTTACTTTTCTCGATGCCTATTCTGGGTGTAACCAAATCCAGATGGACCCAGTAGACCAGGAAAAAACTTATTTTATCACCAAGTATGGAACTTATTTCTATAATGTAATGCCCTTCGGGCAAAATGCGGGAGCTACATATCAACGCCTAGTTAACAAGATGTTCGAAGAACAGATAGGGAGATCAATGGAAGATTACATTGACGATATGTTAGTTAAGTCCCTGTGCACTGAGGACCATTTGACTCATTTGCAGGAGATGTGAACAACTAATTTTTGACCACACCCAAATTCTATACTATTTTTAGTGTAAATATTTCTTTTAGGTCTAATCTTAATACTTTAAATTTTTATCTTACTCTTAATAGGTTTTATTTAAGAAAATTAAAAACTACAAAAAACATTCACAATCTTAGAAGAAATATATATATATATATATATATATATAAACTTGGTTTCTTCTAATATATATGTAAGTTATAATAGTATTTTTCTTAGTGTAATTTAAACTATAATGTAAATATTGGATTTTCTTATTTATATAGTTTTATTTACATTTAAAATAAGTTATATATATATATATATATAGTAAAAAGGAAAAAATACTTTTCTTTACATCTAAAAGTAAGTTTTATATATATATATATATATACTAAAAAGGAAAAAACACCCATTATCCCCACTTTTCTAGCATAACTCCCCACTCTTGACATCACTCACTCCCACTTTCCCCATTCCTTCACGTCCCTCTCCCCCACTCTTTACATGATTCACGTTTTACCCCCATTACCCCATTACTTACTCCATTATATTCTAATGCTAACAGACCTTTTAGGGGGGAATGGCTTTTATATATATCAGCAGTTTTGAGTTTAAAAGGGGGGAGGAAAAAAGCTGACTGCTATTTAAAAAGAAAAGAACGGGAGAAAAAGAAGGAGGAGGAAGATTTTTGGAAAAATAAAAACTAGAAAAAGAAGAAGAACGAGATTGGAGCAGGAAAAAAAATATCTTGGGGATTTTATTTTGGAAAACAAAGGAAACAAAAAGCAAAGGAAGGAAACTGACCGAAACAATTAAGTTTGGGTTCAAAATCATTGCGGCATCGATTGTTTTGGAGGGTTCATCCGGCTTCTCTTTTCCTTCAATTTTGTGCGTTGTCACTGTTTTTGCCATATTTTCCGGCGAATTCCGAGTTCGTCGAGGTCCACCCAGTTCGAGCTTTCCGTTTAATTGGTGATTTGAGTAGTGTTTGAGTTATATCGGTCTCTGTTCTTGGTTGCGGTTTACTTCAAATTCTCATTGCCCAATTCCACTTGTACCCTGCATTCAAGCAAAAATCAAATCAAGAACTTTTCACATTCAGGTTCATATCTATAACCATCATCTCTATTTTTACCCCATCAAGAATGAACTGAAGCCTTAAAAGAGCTATTAAGATATGGGTTTAAACTTAAAGTGTTATAAAAATTTGTTAATTCTCCATCTGTTTGATTCATATCGCTATGTGTGTCGTTTTTTTTTTGCTTTTATTCTTTTCCGATGGATTCACTTAAGGCTTGAGTGATCCAGATATGTGTTTAAATTATAGTTCTATGTTGTTTGACGCTATTTGAGTTACTTTACGAGATAATCAACATATGTTATGTGCTTTCCTATTTTGGTTTAAGAAGATAAATGAGTTTGGAAGGGTTTTTAATAGTTTTGGACTTTAACTGTTTGTTCATGGGATTTTAAAATAATGAAGACTTGATTGAGTATTGATTGGTCACTGTATAACGAAAATATTGGTAGTATGAATCATTATGGGCTAAAGTACTTGCAATCACTTTCTTATCTTTGATACTAAAATAAATTCATTTTCTTTTGTTGAGATAAAATTGAAGCCTTGAAAGAATTTTGTTATTAAATAAATGGATTCACTCATTACCGTCTTAAATGGTGATGTTCGGGTAGTAAAATATCATAACGAAATTTTCAACTCAGATTTGGTCTCATTTAGTTTTCTTGCTTTTGAGATTTGGCATGTGAATGAGATTTTTGCATATCAAATATTTTTTTGTGCACTTTTGTGAAGCTATAAGTGGAATATTCTCTTGATTTATCGTGGTTAATATTTTTTAAGCTATTTGCTGTCATGCCAACAGAGTAGCACATGAATTGACAATAAATGTTTATTAGAATCTAAATGAATGAGATTGTTGGCATCACCCTGCAAAGAGGTGGAACCAACCAAGACTGAACACTAGCCCCATTTTGTAGACGGGTTGGGACCGGCCTTCTATCCAGCTATTCACTCACCAACAACAGCGGCAAGGCATGAAATGGACTTGCAACCGGGGGAGAACAGAACTCTGGGTCCCGAATTCCCCCGCCGACTGAGAGATTCGATTTCCAAATCCAAGCTGGAACGTAGTCGCTTTACTTATACAAAAATCACAAATCTTCGTAGTATGCCTTTAGACACGTATTTAATTAATCAAACCATCGTGACTATGTAAACGTTCGCGTGACAAGATTACGATTTTAAAAAATATTCGTAGCAATGCTTTTAGGCGTGCATTTAATCTACTATCGTAATTGTGTACACGTTCGCGTGGCATGATTATGATTTCCACAAATAAATCAAAGTACGCGTTCGCGCGACTTTTTGCCAAACTTTTTTCTTAAATAAACCAAATGTCGTGAGTTGTGTACACGCACGCGGGACATGATTTTTGACACACCAAACTAAACGAGTATACGTACGCGTAACTCGCATTAAGGTAATTATTTTAGATTGATAAAATAATTTAAAGCGGTAAATGTAAAAATGCACATAGGTATATAATCAGTAATCAAATAATTTAGGCCAAGTTTAATCATTAAGCGACCGTGCTAGAACCACGGAACTCGGGAGTGCCTAACACCTTCTCCAGGGTTAACCGAATTCCTTACCCGAATTTTTGGTTCACAGACAATTTAAACAGAGTCAAAATTCCTCGGTTTTGGGATTTCTAATAAATAAATGGTGTCCCGGAACACCGTAAAAAATCCGGTTGGCGACTCTGAAAATGAATAAAATAAATCCCAAAAATTGAATAATGTCACTTAAAGTGGAAAAACTCCTCTATACCCCCACCTATCGGGTAAAAAGGAGGTGTGACAGCTCTGGCGACTCTACTTGGGACAATTAATAAGAATTCGAGCTTTGTATATTGATTATTGTTTGGCTTTTATCATGTTTTGGATATTATTGTGTTTGGGAGCCTAATGTGCTATTTGTCGCTTATTTACCGCTTTGACATTTATTTGAATTGTGATATAAATTGTATCCTCTCTCGCACCCCTCTGAGTCCTCTGATAGATAGTTATGTTGTGTTTGCCTACCAGCATCACAAAATTTCTGTCTTGAGATAAAGCCAGTTAGCCTACCAGCTTCTGGTGAAGGATTTAGTCACACATGTTTAGGCGGGAGAGTCGTTAGCTAGCCAGTGTTGTTCTACTACTGGTGATGCTTGATGCTCCTCGGCTCGGATTGTCCGCCCGGGTAAGACAGATCTAGATACCATCTCCTTTAAGATTTAAAAACTTAGAAGAACAAGTCACAAGCAATGAATATTCCTAGTAGGCTACGTTTTATTTGCATCATGTGCATTGGACTTAGCGGGACTCGGAACAGGGGCCGGGTCCGTCTAGGACAGGTACCAAATTTTTCCGACCAACATGTTCATTTTTCTGTGCTACATGTAACATTATTTGGTAGGCTTAACTGAAATGTTGACCGGCTTTAGGATAGATCGATTAAACAGAGGAGAGAGAAAGAGAAAATTTCCAAAAAGTTTTCATAAAATACCCTTCTTTTTTTTTAAATAAACTAAAATAAAATTTTGAAGGGTTCTAGTATATAAAATCACAATTTTCAATATATATATATATATATATATTTTAAAATTATTTAAACCGAACTACGCGGGTTTGATACTTACCGGATGTGAGATACGTAGGCAACCTTCATCAGGTTCAACCTTGCTGTCAAATATGTATATATATATATATATATATATATACATATATAATAATATAGTCACTTTATCAGTTTTTTATCTTTCGACCAGTTTTGCCCATATGTTCGGTCCTTTTGTCGAAACAGCCTTAAAACCTTCCTCGAAAATGCAAAATGGTCGTTTTAACAAAAGAGACCAGTTTTTATGTTCACTTTTACAAAGAATAGTAATTTTGAGTCTTCTTTTAATTATTTTACTAATTTAACCAATTTTTTTTAGTCCCATATTTGATTTTGTTTTATTTTTATAGAGTCAAAACCCGAGAAATCGGATTTTTTTGTGTCAATAATATATTTGATTAAAATCTAACCCCGTGTCCGAATAAATAGGTACACCATGAGTGGAGAAAGAGGTAAGTCCGAAAAAAGGCCCAGGTCAGAAGGAATACCGAATTTTCTTATTGTTGATCAGATATCACAATTGTTGTGGGATTGGTGGAGAGATTTTAAGGAATATGAGCGAAACCAGATAAAGAAGTACTTGGGACATTTGGTTACATGATGACTATAAAGCCTAGGAGGGATGTGATCGAAGCTTTGATTCCGCACTAGGATCCTAAAAATAATGTGTTCCATTTTAGTGACTGTGAAATGACTCCAACCTTGGAGGATATCACCCATTTCCAGGGGTGGGGCCACAATCTTCACCGGCAAAGGCCGATTGTACCAAAAAATGTGAATAAGGGTAAATTTTTGAAGCTCCTGAACATAAATTACGGAGACTATGAAGGTTTAGGAGGTAAGTGGGTTAACTTGGGACTTTTGTTTCATTTGTACGGGCTAGAATGCAATTTTGAAAGGCATGTGGGAAAATTAAAATTGAAGGAAGACAAGGAAACATGGAAGATACACAGGAGGTTTGCATTGATGGTTGCTTTTTTGGGGCGTGTAGTTTTTCCGGAAAGGGCAGGACGCATTGACATCCACTTGGCAGGTGTGGTTGAGGCTCTGACCTCAAAAGGGAATGATTATAATTTGGTCCCTATGATTCTTTCCTCCATTTTTCGTGCTTTAACTAGATGTAAATTGGCGCATGAAACTTTGATGGCTGCAACATTTTGTTACAGATATGATTTTTGGAGCATTTTTATCATCATCCTACTATCACTAATTTTAGTGAGATCTGGCCCAATCGCACTTATGATCACCAGAAAAATATTGAAAAATGTGACTTACCAGAAGGGA
>MDKJ01338566.1:0-53466 GCA_005239525.1 Nicotiana knightiana | reverse complement strand
TATAAATGATGAGGTTAGATGATAAAATCATCATAAAAATTATTTGTGATGCAATTAATAATTCTTTATATAATAAAAATATGGGAATAAGTTGGTTTAAAAATATTTAAAAATTATGAAAAAATGCTTGATGATGCTCATGCACTATTTTGAAAGTATATATGTATATTTGAAATATATGAGAAAAACATTAGGTATCAACAATCACCCCCGGGTATGTTCATGGTAAGGGTATGCGGCGATTTCATGCTTTGAAGAACAACTCTAGGCACATTCGAGGACGAACATATGTTTAAGTGGGGGAGGATGTAATGACTCGATCAGTCGTTTTGAGCATTTACACTTTGCTTGGTTATTTGAGGGCAAGAGTAGCTCCGTGTGATTTATCATGACTTATGTGAATCGTCGGTTTTGGTTTTCATGTTATTCGAAATTGATTTAGAAGAATGGTTCTCAACTAGAAGCTTCAAATTGGAAAGGTTTGACCAAGTTTGACTTTTTGAGAATTTGACCCCGGAACAGAGTTTTGATGGTTCCGTTAGGTCCGAATAGTGATTTTGGACTCGGGTGTATGCCCAGATTTGCATTTGGATATTTCTAGAAGGTTTCGACATTAATTGGCAAAAATTTGGAAATTTGAAGGCTTGGAAAGTTCATAAGTTTGATCGAAAGTTGACTTTGAAGATATCAGATTCATATTGTGGTTCCGAGAGTCGGAATAACTTTGTCATGTCATTTGGGACTTGTGTGCGAATTTTGAGTTCATTCTGGGATGATTTGATATGTTTCAACGCGTGTTTTAGAGATTTGAATGTTCGAAGTTCATTGGGTTCGAATTGAGGTGTGATTCGTCGCTTGGATGTTGTTATATGTATTTTGAGGCCTCGAGTAGGACCGTATTATGTTATGTGATTGTGGGTATGATTGGACGGGGTCCCGAGGGGCTCGGGTGTGTTTCAGATTGATTTAAGATCATTTCTTCAGTATTTGCAGCTGCTGGTTCTAGTCTTCCGCACCTGTGATTAGTATTGTGCAGGTGCGATGGCCATAGGTGCGCAAAAATTCATGGCTAGAGCTCATCGCAGATGTAGAGGAAAAATCGCATATGCGGGGGCGCAGGAGCAGAAATTGCTCCACAAGTGCGAGGGGGTCGATGGTGAGTGTGGTCGCATATGCGACAATCTGATCGAAGATGCGGTGGTCGTAGATGCGACAATTTGACCACAGATGAGGAAGTGCTTGGCAGAATGATAAATACAAGGGTTTGCGATTTTTGCTTCATTTAGACATTTCCAAGCTCGGATTGAGGCGATTTTGGAGCAAATTTCATCAGAAGGATTGGGGTAAGTTCTCTATACTCGGTTTTGATTATATTCCATGAATCTATATTCGATTTTAGCTTTTGGTTGATGATTTCTAAAGAGAAAATTAGGAGTTTTGGCGTAATGTTTCATAATATGAATTTTTGAGCTTTGAACATCGAATTTGAGTCGGGTTTGAGTGAAGCTTGTATGGTTGGACTCGTAATTGAATGGGTTGTCGGATTTTGTGAGTTTTGTCGAGTTTCGAGGTACGGGCCTGGGTTGGGATTCTGGGCCGGTTTTGGGCTTTTATTTAAGATTCGATCTTTTATGATCAGTATTGGTTCCCTTAGTATTGTTTGATGTATTTGAATTGTGAATTGGGACTTTGTCGTTCCCATGGCACTGTATAGTGGCCCTATATTGTTGTTATCTGTGTCCCCACCATGTGATATAGTAATTGAGTTGTCAATCATGTTAGATGTCATGTTTAGACTTATGTCGGTACTGTTGGGACCCACTGAGGTCATTTCTGCTGTGGAGTTATATGCTTTCATTGTTTTATGTACTTAATCATACGCACTCATATGCATATCATATCTCAGTCTCTGTTGTTATTCATTGATACGTCACATCATTATTTTGGGGCTAGTTTCATGACATTGTGAGCCCGAGAGAGAGAGAGACTGGAGAGATTGATGACTGAGTCAGACCGAGGGCCTGATTGTGAGTATATTTATGAGTGAGGCCGAGGGAATGATTTTGATGTTTATTTATGGGATCGGGCTGCACGCCGCATCATGTTTATTTATGGGATTGGGCTGCACAGCACAACATATTTATTTTTGGGAACGGGCTGCACGCCACAACATGTTTGATATAGGTTGAGGGCCTTATTGATTTATGCCATGATTGGCTTGATATAGCGCTTGGGCTGTTGGAGCCGCTCCGGAGTCTGTACACACCCCTAATGAGCGCAGGTACCTACTAAGTGATGTTTGCCCGAAGGGCTGTATATGAGTGATGTTTGCCCGAGGGGCTGTATATGAGTGATTGGGCTAAGTGAAGTCATGCTTTGAGAGCTTGCATATGGTTTTATCACTGAGTTGCATCGCATTTGTTATGCACAATTGACATACATTCATGGAAATGCACTTTTCCTCATGTTATATAGTATCACGTCATTCATGACTTTTTACACACATTGGTATGTGAGTATAGAGAGGTGTTTTTTGCACTTGATAGATGGAAATAAAATGAAACTTCTTACTCAATGTTGAAAGGATTTTGAGAAAAATCACATTTTTCAAACTTACCTTTATTTTTGTCATTTTCGGCAGAATGACTGAGTTTCACTAAAATATTTGAAAAGCATGCCTATTTTTCAGAAACTGTGAACGGGTTGAGCCCTTTTTCCTCGGAGATACCTCTTTACTTTTTGTAATATGCTGATGTGAACTGTTGTAGAATACCATTTTGGGACCCGACCTTGTGATAGCTTGTCACCGCTTTCAACCTAAGGTTATGTTTGGTACTTACTCAGTACATGGGGTCGGTTGTTCTGATACTACACTTCTGCACATTGCATACAGATATTGGCTGCAATGTCACCGTGTTCGATGGTTGCTGGATTTGAAGATGTACCCGCATCCATGTTGCCACTGCTTCTGTTGTTCGGGGTAGCCTTAGATTAAATTGTGTTCTTTATGTACTTTTCGAATAGACTGTGTATTTATTTCATTTCCGCTTTGTAAACTCTATTCTTAAAAGCTATGTCCTTTGATTTCATCTTTCGCCAATTCAAGCCTAATTCTATCACGGACCTCTAAATTACATTACGGGCGTGCTCCTAAGTCCAAAATCACCTAACAGAGCTAACCGAACCATAAAATCCAAAATCCGGGATTGTTCACACATAAGTCAACATCCGGTTGAATTTTCCAACTTAAGCTTCTAAATAGGAGACTAAGTGTCTCATTTCACTCCGAGGGACCCGAACCAACCAACCTGACACAATACAATACAGCTGAATAACACATAAAGAAGCAGAAATGGGGAAAACAGGGCTATAACTCTCGAAACGACCTGCCGGGTCATTACATCCTCCCCTTCTTAAACAAACGTTCATCCTCGAACGAGTCTAGTAACATACCTGGAGTCTCAAATAGTTGTGGATATCTACCCCGCATCTCCCTCTCGGTCTCCCATGTGGCCTCCTACATAGGATGACCTCTCTACTGCAGTTTCACTGAAGCTATGTCCTTTGACTTCAACTTTCGAACTTATCGATCTAAATAGCCACCAGATCCACATCATAAGTCATATCACCCTCCAAATGAACCGTGTTGAAGTCCAAAACATGGGACGGATCACCAACATACTTCTAGATCATGGAAACATAAAATACCGGATGCACACTCAACAAGCAGGGTGGCAAAGCAAGCTTGGGTTATGACTATGGCTTGATACAACTTGTTGTTGATGCAAGATTCTGATCTTATAGAAATATCGGATATAGACATTGGATTCTAAGGGTTATAGGCTAGGTTGGATGAAGAAATTTCAGTTATGTTGTGTTATCAGACCTATATGGGATAGGGTGACATGGGATCACCCCCGGGTATGTATGGTAAGGGTATGCGGCGGTTTGATGGTTTGAAGAACAACTCTGGGCACGTTCGAGGACAAACGTATATTTAAGTGAGGGAGGATGTAACGACCCGACTGGTCGTTTTGAGAATTTGCACTTCGCTCAGTTATTTGAGGGCATGAGTAGCTCCGTATAATGTATCATGACTTATGTGAATCGTCGATTTTGGTTTTCAGGTTATTGAGAATTAATTTAGAAGAATGATTCTCAGCTAGAAGCTTCAAATTAGAAAGGTTTGGCCAAGTTTGACTTTTTTAGAATTTGATCCCGGAACGGAGTTTTGATGGTTTCGTTAGGTCCGGATAGTGATTTTGGACTCGGGTGTATGCCCGAATTTGAATTTGGATGTTTCTAGAAGGTTTCAGCATTAATTGGCAAAAATTTGAAAATTTGAAGGCTTGAATAGTTCATAAGTTTGACTGGAAGTTGACTTTGAAGATATCGGATTTGGATTGTGGTTTTGGGAGTCGGAATAGCTTCGTCATGTCATTTGGGACTTGTGTGTGAATTTTGAGTTCATTCCGGGATGATTTGATATGTTTCGGCGCGTGTTTTGGAAATTTGAAAGTTTGAAGTTCATTGGGTTCGAATTAAGGTGTGATTCATTGCTTCGATGTTGTTATATGTGTTTTGAGGCCTCGAATAGGTCTGTGTTAGGTTATGTGATTTTTTGGTATGATTGGACGGGGTCCCCAGGGGTTCGGGTGTGTTTTGGATTGATTTCGGATCATTTCTTCAGTATTTGCAGCTGTCGATTTTGGTGTTCCGCACCTGCGATTGGTATTGCATAGGTGCAATGGCCGCAAGTGCGTGCCATGTGTCGCAGGTGCACAATAAGTCATGGCTGGAGCTCATCGCAGATGTGGAGGAAAGATCGTACCTGCGGGTGCGTAGGAGCAGAAATTGTTCCGCAGGTGCAAGGGGGTCGACTGGTGAGTATGGTCGCAGATGCGACAATCTGACCGGAGATGCGGTGGTCGTAGATGCGACAATTTGATCGCAAATGCGAAAGTACTGGACAGAATGATAAATACAAGCTCGAATTGAGGCGATTTTGGAGCAAATTTCATCAGAAGGATTGGGGTAAGTGTTCTATACTCAGATTTGATTATATTCCATGAATCTATCTTCGATTTTAGCTTTTGGTTGATGATATCTAAAGAGGAAATTGGGGGTTTTGGCGTAAAGTTTCATAATATGAATTTTTGAGTTTTGAACATCGAATTGGAGTCGGGTTTGAGTGAAACTAGTATGGTTAGACTCGTAATTGAATGGGTTATCAGATTTTGTGAGTTTTGTTGGGTTCCGAGGTGCAGGCCCGGGTTGGGCTTTTGGGCCAGTTTTGGGCTTTGATTCAAGATTCAATCTTTTATCATCGGGATTGGTTCCTTTAGCATTATTTGATGTATTTGAATTGTTATTGGTTAGTTTCGAGCCGTTTGGAGGTTGGAACGGCGGGATGACATCTTGGAGCATCGCTTGGCTTGCTCGGCATGGGTATTGGCTCGTTCGAGGTAAGTAACTCTTCTAAACTTAGTGTTGAGGGTATGAAACCTCGCAATACGTGTTATGTGATTGGTATTGAGGTGACGCACATTCTAGGTGACAGGCGTGTGGGCGTGCACCCTGTGAATTGGGACTTTGTGGTTCCCATAACACTATATAGTGGCCCTATCTTGTTGTTATTTGTGTCTCCACCATATGATATAGTAATTGAGTTGTCAATCATGATAGATGTCGTGTTTAGACTTATGTCGGTACTGTTGGGACCCACTGAGGTCATTTTTGCTGTGGAGTTATATGCTTTCAATTTTTTATGTACTCAGTCATACGCACTCGTATGCATATCATATCTCAGTCTCTGTTGTTATATATTGATACATCACATCATCATTTTTGGGCTAGTTTCATGACATTGTGAGCCCGATAGAGAGAGAGACTGGAGAAATTGATAACTGAGTGAAGTCGAGGGCCTGATTATGAGGATATTTATGAGTGAGGCCGAGGGCTTGCTTGTGATGTGTATTTATGTGATTGGGCTGCATGCCGCAACATGTTTATTTATGGAATCGGGTTGTACGCCGCAACATGTTTGATGTAGGCCGAGGGCCTCATTGACTTATGCCATGATTGACTTGATATAGCGCTTGGGTTGTAGGAGCCCCTCCAGAGTCTGCACACACCCCTAGTGAGGCAGGTACCTATTGAGTGATGTTTTCCCGAGGGGCTGTATATGATTAATGTTTTCCCTAGGGGCTGTATATGAGTGATTTTTGCCCGAGGGGCTATATATGAGTGATTGGGAGGATTGTGTGAGAGGACTAAGTGAATTGATGCTCTGAGAGCTTGCATATGGTTTTATCACTGAGTTGCATCGCATTTGTTATGCACATTTGACATACATGCATAGAAATGCACTTTTCCTCATTTTATATAGTATAACGTCATTCATGACTTTTTACACACATTGGTATGTGAGTATAGAGAGGTGTTTTTTGCACTTGATATTTGGAAAGAAAATCAAACTTCTTACTCATTGTTGAAAGCATTTTGAGAAAAATCACAGTTTTCAAACTTACCTATATTTTTGGCATTTTCGGCAAAAGAACTGAGTTTTACTAAAATATTTGAAAAGCATGCCTATTTTTCTGAAACTATGAACGGGTTGAGCCCTTTTTTCCTCGGAGATACCTCTTTACTGCTTGTACTATGCTAATGTGAACTGTTGTAGAATACCGGTTTGAGACCCGACCTTGTGATAGCTCGTCACTGCTTTCAACCTAAGGTTAGATTTGTTACATACTTAGTACATGGGGTCGATTGTTATGATACTACACATCTGCACATTACGTGTAGATATTGGCTGCAATTTCGCCGTGTTCCATAGTTGCTCGATTTAAGGATGTACCTGCGACCATTTTGCCGCTGCCTCTGTTGTTCGGGGTAGCCTTAGATTACATTGGGATATTTATGTACTTTTCAAACAGACTGTGTATTTATTTCATTTTCGATTTATAAACTCTATTCTTAGAAGCTCATGACTTGTAACCATTCCTCGGGAAATGTAAAAGATTCAGATAATTTATTTTGTTTAATTGACTTATTAAGATTATTAAAAATTTATACTTATTAGTTGGCTTACCTAGCGGGTTGGGTTAGGTGCCATCATGACTAACAGATTTTGGGTCGTGACAGTGTTTTGCCGGGAGGTGTTGGTTGTGGTTTCAAAGTGTTTGGGACACTTAGTTCCTAAATGGAAGCTTAAGTCTTAGGATTTTGACCGTAGTCGGAACTGTGTGAATACGACTCCAGAATGGAGTTTCGTCGGTTCCTTATCTCCGTTGGGTGATTTTGGACTTAGGGGCGTGTCCGGATTCTGTTTTGGAGGTCTGTAGATGCGGACCCGCCTTGTGCTGAGGAGGCCCTCGAGGAGGGTTGTGTAGTCCCCAAGCAGCTCGTCGTACATGGCACAGTTCGCGTCGGTGAGCTTGAGGGGTTTGCTTCCGAAATTTTTCGGGGGTGAGAGGAAGCCTCGATGGAGGATGATGTTGTCGGTGGATTTCAATCGGGCCCGTCATTTTCTCCAGGGGAGATATGAGATGACCAAGACAGGAATTCCCCTGGTTTAGGGACCTCTCGTGGAGAGGATGATGCATTTTGAGACTACTTTAAAGGTATAAAGGAGGAGATCGATGTCGATGCCCCCAGTTCCCTCGAGGAGGCCGAGAGGCTCCAAAATCAGGTGACATTCTCGAAATAATATACTGCTCTTCGACTTTCTACTCTTGCTTTTTAATTTTCTTCCTTTGTGCTGTAGGTCAAGAAGCTGTACGACCAAGCCTTCTCCAAGATGCAAGATGAGCTGACTCATCGTGGAGAGGAGCTTGAGAAGCTTATATCAAAGTCGGTTGAGCTGGAGGCTCTATGTGCCCCAAAAGAGGAGGAGCTGATCATCCTCCGAGCAAGCTCGGAGAGAGCGCTCCAAGAGAGGCCCAACTTCGTCGAGCAGGTACTCGGGTACCTATAATTTTTATCTTTTACTTCCATACTTGGTGTTAATTAGCTCATCTTCTACATCTTTCAGATTAGGCAGAAGGATGCCCTGGTGGGGCAGCTCCGAGAGGGTGTTGCAGCCAAGGACGCCGAAATCCTTGAACTAGCGCGACTGAGTGATGTCGTGGATTCAGAGAGAGACACACTTCGGGAGAAGCTCTCCTCAGTTCAAGTCCTTCTTCGGGGTGCCCAATAAGACGCTGTTGCATTATCTGCGGCCAAGATCAAGGCCGATGAATTTGTCTCTTCGTACAAAAAGGATGCTGCTGCCGCGAATGATCGGGCCAGGGAGATATCCGAAGGTCGAGCTGAAAATGGCTCGGGCGGTTTCTCATGTTCTCTTACAAGCCAGGAGGCAAGCCTTCGAGGAAACAAGCGCTAAAGGTGTCGATCTCTTTGCCGATATTGAAGAATCCAGGGCCCTAGAGGTCGGTGATTTCAACTACGTCGGATGAGAGCTCTGAAAGCGGCTCGGGCAGCAGTGAAGGCGAAGAGTAGATTCACCTACCGTTTTGTTTTTCTCCTTTTTCTGTATATGGGATCCCCAGGGGAGCTTTTGTAAAAATACACTTGTAAATACATATTTTTGAAATAAAAATATCTCTTTGTTTTATATCTTCCGAACTTTGCTCTTCAATGTTTGTGCGACAGTCAACCTTTAAGATTTGACTTTAGCTCTTTGGAACCCGTACTTGCAATAATAGAGCCCCTCGAGATCGGACACCTTCTCGAGGCTAGGTCGGAATGGGGGTTTCGATCCCTCGAACACTGTATGACAGTGTCATTTATATGACATGACCGTGAAGTGACCGAGGTAGCCTTGCCGGCACACTTCCCCAAAAGTTATAATAACCTTGCCAAAATTTTTTGGCCTTCAAAGTAGTTGAATAGTCGCCGCTTGTTCTATATATATATATACTTGCTTCCTCTTCAGTTTAAGTCTTGTAGCTTTGCAAAACTAGCTTTCTCTTTGACATTCTCTTTCTTTTCTCATCTTGGGAAACTGATTGAGCTTTCTTCCTCTTTGCCTTTGTTTAAGCAGTTATGGCTGTCGTGCACGAATCCATTCACCAAGAAACCTTACCTCTACATCTTGCCCAGCCGGTGGTACACCGGCGGCGTACGGCGAGTTAACCTTGAGCTACTTTGCTTTGAAGAAAGACTTTGCACTAGAGAAACCCTTCGACACCCCGGGCCATCGAGAGCGTGCATCGAGGTTTATCCGATCAATAGAAGAAAACCACCTCTAGGCCGTGAGGAGAGACTGCGGATGGGGAGAAAACGTGATGGTGCAGATACCTTCCCGGGAAGAGAATATTATGGCTTACGTGGAAGGATTCTTGAATGTGTATACGTACCCATTTACATTGGGTCCCCTCGACCGCCTTGTGCTCGAATTTTGCAAAGATATCGAGTCACTCTGGCTCAAATTCATCCATCCTTCTGGCGGATAGTGTTGATGATGAGGTACTTTACTGAAAAGGCTGAGCTCGAGTTTACCCTTAGCCACCTTATCAGATTATATCGGCCTCTGCATTGTCGCGGCCTAATTGCATTACGACGCCGGTCCAGCAAGCCCTTTATTTCCAGTGACGACGAGGACCGGAACCGAGGATGGATGAGTCGGTTTGTCCGAGTGAGTACTATCGATATCATTCCTACCGTTCCTCGAGAAATGGAACTTCAAACGTAAGCTACGTCGTACCTTAGTTCCCTTACTTTGGTTGATTTATAGAATGTTTCTTTCTCTTTCTCAGCAGTCCCGTATGCCGAAAGAGATCCCCGAGCTTGCGGACTGGACTCAGAGGCTGGCAGCTTCCTCGAGATATGATGAACGCAAGTGGCGAGGTCCGTCAAAGGGCAGATAGGAAGCAAACCAACACGGTATGAGCCATGTGGTTGCCTTTTGAGGAATGCTTTCTTCTATGTGTACTAACTCTGCCATCGCAGGTTTTGGTGGATTCTCCGAGGTGAAACTGTGTCCCTTTGAGGAGAGGGAAGGCCGTCGGCTTCGGAGCCGAGGGAGGATAATAAGCGAAAAAATTCCTCTACGGATGAGAACATTCTCAATGAGGCGGGACCTACCTGGAGACACAAAGGAGATGTCGTCGTTGAGGAGGACCTCTAGTTTCGAGTTAGGGGCCCTACCGAGGTTGTCAATCCTGTTAGGCCGGAGACCTCTAGTTTCGAGGGAGAGGCTCCTCGAGAGGGGAAGATCAAGAGTCCTCCTCCATCGTCTTCTTCCTCCCTCGAAGGTAATTTGAGGGACGTTCGGGGCCAGGGGCCGCTCGAACCAAGTGGGGTCTCGAGTGATCATGCCCCTACCGAGAGTGGTTCAACTGGGGCCGATTGGGCCAGGCTAGTAGACGCACGCTCAACTTTTGAGGAGGCTCAGCGGCTCTGTTCCGAGGTGAGTTTTGGTTGTCTTTGTTGGTTTTTTAGTTTTGTATTTCCATCCTTTGAACTGAAGCTTATTTTCATAGGCCTTTGATAAGCTCAAGTTCGAGTTGCTTCGTTTGCGAGACCAAGTTGCGGGAAGGTTTGGGCAAGGAGAAATATCTCAAGCTTCTTTGCAATAAGAAAATTAAAGAGTTGGTACATCTTTGATCGGAGATGCATTGAAGTCGAAACTACGAAGGCAATCTCGAGCATCAGGTAACCCTAATCCTGAAGGAGTACATGCTTCCTTTCCAGTTTTTGAGAACTAATGTTTCGGTGCTTCAGCTGCAGAGAAAAATGGAAGTGTTGGAACGCCTTTGGGGTGAAGTCGGGCAAGCAAATTCCGAATGCGATGTGTTGAAGGCGTAGATAGGCATTCATGTTGTGCCCCTCAGTCCTCGAGGTACAACTTCGTAAGGCTCGAGAAAGTAGCTCGATTTAGACGAGCAGGATTGTCAAGCTCAAGACTAATCTTTTGAATATGAGGGCTGAGGTCGTGGACGCCCGGGCTGAAGCTGAGGAAGTTCGAGCGAAAGCCGATAAGAAGGTGGCCGTTTATTTGAAAGATGATTCTGATGCTCGGGCCGAGCTGAAGGGGGACTTTGACAGAGAGAGGAGGGGCAATGAGTATGCCCGATACATGTCTCGGAGGGAGACCCTCGAAGAGATTCATGCTAGGGATTTTGACCTCTCGAAAGAGATAAAGCAGGCCGAGGCGGATGAGATCGACACCAAGTTTTTCTTTTCTTCTTGAGCCGATGCTGATATTTGAAGGCCGTCGTGGGAGCTAGTCCGAGGGGCCATCGAAAGAGCCGGTCCTGAGAGTGGACTTAGATTTTTCTTCCTTGTTCTTTGTATAAAACTCCTGTAGGAGCATTGTAAATGTATATTCATGTATATATAAAATTCTTTGGTATTTCTGTTTTTCTTGTCAATAATTAGCCCGTTGAATTGGATTTCGAAATGAAACCCTCGGGGTTATAAATTGCCCCTGAGGCTTTTTTAGGCTGGCCCGTGGGCTCTTATGCATTGGGTCGGTATGACCTTTGATGTAGCTGGAGACTTGGGCCCTTATGCATTTGACCCTGAGGTGCTTTAGTTAACCGTTTAGGGCTCAGTCTCTGAGTCAGGTTTCGCCTCGAGCTCATCGGCCCTTAGGTTTTTAAATCCGCCATGAGGCTCTTTGGGTTAGTACGACCTTTAATGCAATTGGCGACTTGGGCTCTTACGCGTTACATCGGTACGACCTTTAGTGTAGCTGGCGACTTGGGCTCTTACGCATTTGGCCCTGAGGCGATTTCGTTAACCGTTTAAGCTCAGTCTCTGAGTCAGATTTCGACTCGAGCTCATCGACCCTGAGGCTCTTTCGGTTGGTACGACCTTTAATGTAGCTGGCTACTTGGGCTCTTATGTGTTAGGTCCGTACGACCTTTAGTGTAGCTGGAGACTTGGGCTCTTACACGTTAGGTCGGTACGACCTTTAACCGGTTCTTTTCGAAATTTTTTTTAAGTAATTGGAGGCCTGTGATTTTATGGCGATAGTCAGACCACGACGAGTCGCGCTAGTTTGGCCGGAGCCTTATGAAAATTTTCATTGTGTTTGGCCGTAGCCATTTAGTCCCTGAGTGAGATAGTCTCGACGTCTATATTGAGGGTATGACTTTTTAGGGGTCTTACAAGTTCGAATATAAAGCCTTGACTTTGATATCGGGATTATGCCTTTTTAAGGTCTTACAAATTTGTACATGCCTTGCTTGAGGTCTTACAATTTTAATGTTGCCTCGTGGATGGCTTACATTAGTGCCTCATGGAGGGCTTATGAGCTCGAAGTTGCTGGCCCTAAGGTCTTATGGTTTCGAGTTGTTTATAACTCGATGGGGTGACTGTCGAGGACAGTTCCCGAGTCAGGATTATCCCTTTCTTAAGGTCTTACAATTTTAACGTTTCCTCGTTGAGGGCTTACAAGTTTAAGCATGCCTCGTTGAGCCCTTAGATTATTGATATTGCCTCATGGAGGGCTTATACTGTTGATATTGCCTCGTGGAGGGCTTACATTGCTGACATTGCCTCATGGAGGGCTTATGTTGTTGATATCGCCTCATGGAGGACGTATATTGCTGATATTGCCTCATGGAGGGCTTACGAACTTGAAGTTGCCGACCCTGAGGTCTTACGGCTTCGAGTTTTTGATGAATCGATGGGGTTACTGCCTCATGGAGGGCTTATGTTGTTTACATTGCCTCATGGAGGGCTTATGCTTTTGATAGTGCCTCATGGAGGGCTTACGAACTTCGAGTTGCCGGCCCTGAGGTCTTACGATTTCGGGTTAGAGAACTCGATAAGCTGACTGTCGAGGACAATACGATTTTGATGTTGCCTCATGGAGGGCTTATGAGCTCGAAGTTGCCGGCCCCTGAGGTCTTATGGCCTCAAGTTTTTGGCGTCAATCCCTGAGTGTTTGGAAATTTTTGGCCCTGGGGCCGTTTTCTTGTGAAAATAGAAAAATTCTTTGACGTGCGAAGTGTTCAGATGATAAAAGATTCTTCTCTGATTACTTGGTACAATTATACAATTTTCACCATAGAGGGTTCGATTATTCTATGTGGACACGGTTCATTCGTCCGTTTGGTCCTATACATTGTTCTCCTGTCGAGACCCTCTTTGGCATATTTCAGTGATCTCCCGGGGGATGCCCCTCAATATTTGAGGTTGATCGAAGAGAAGCCTTGAATACTTGGTGAGTTCTCCTTAGGTAGCATATGGGTGTTGCCTCGTTGAAAATCTTGTCGGTGAAACCTATTTGGGATAAAATCCGACGTGAGGGAAAAAGAGAGCAACGCATGCTTTAAAACCTAAGGCCTTCGAGCTGGAGGGTGCTCCGATTCTTTTCAATTTAACACTTGCACATAGGTTAGTGTAAAACATGAATGAAAGAGGGAGAGGATTGTACCTTAACTGTGGTGGCATTCAAGCCTCGATATGCTTCAGTTACTCATTCCGAGGACGCGGCACGGTCCTTTATTCGTTCATCGAGGATGCAGTTTGTGATCGCTACTTGGCTACTTGCTTGTTTTTTGGCTCCTTCGATGTAGAAGGTGCCGACTTTGGAGCCACATCGTGCACTGCAAACATTTCTTTTGTTGTGTGCTGCTCCCCGTATACTGTATTTACTCCATCCTTCGTACAGAACTTCATCATTTGATGAAGGGTTGATGACACCGCCCCCATACTGTGAGTCCATGTCCTTCCAAGAAATGCATTGTATCTCATGTCACCTTCGACGACATGAAATTTGGTGTTTTGAATCGTACCAGCCATGCTGACTGGGAGGATAATTTCCCCTTTGGTTGTTTCACTCGCCATGTTGAATCCGTTGAGGATACGGGAGGCGGGCACGATCTGGTCGAGCAACCCGAGTTGCTCTACCACCCTCGACCTAATTATATTGGTCGAGCTACCTGTATCCACGAGCACACGTTTAACCTGAAATTTATTCAAAGGAAAAGAAATTACCAATGCGTCATTATGAGGTTGAGACAAGGTCCCGATGCCCTCTTCGCTGAATGAAAGAGCATCTTCAGGTATGTAGCTCCGAGTTCGGTTTTCCCTAGTGATGAACACTTTTGTTCGCCTCTCTTTCCCGAATAGTCGGGCTACCCCTTCTCGAAGCTGTCTGCAATCTTCGGTCCTATGACTGTGGTTACCGTAATATTCATATATTAAGTTAAGGGTTCCTTTGCAAAGGATCTGATAGTACGGGTCTCGGCCATCTAGTATCCTTGATTTTACTTATATGATGTCTGAAACATCAATGTTGAAGTTGTACTCAGATAGTCGGGGTTCCTCTACTGGCCTTGTGTGCCTGTCGAACCTTGATTTGTTCATGAGTCCCTTAGGATTCTGTCCTCGATCCATCCTTTGGTCACTCGAGGTATGTTACGCCTCGGTATATTTTTCCGATTTTTTATATACGGTTGATACCTTTCTTTGCTCGGCCTCGGATCTCTTTCTGGAAGCCTTGATTCCTTTGCTAAAAGCCTGTTGGGATATACTGAGCCCGAGGGGGCTCGACTTTGATCTTTGACTGATACCTGTTGTTTCCATCCGCCCAAACTACGGCGGGATACTCGATTAAGTTTTGCTTCAGCTGCTTTAAAGCTATCGAGCTTCATTCATTCAAACCCTGAGCGAAGTCTTGCACCGCCCAATCATCGGAGACCATTGGTAATTCCATTCGTTCCAGTTGGAAGCGAGATACGAACTCCCTCAACATATCATTTTCTCTTTGTTTGATTTTGAAAACATCAGACTTCCTTGTAGAGACCTTGATGGCACCAGCATGTGCTTTCACAAAGGAGTCTACCATCATGGCGAATGAATTTATCGAGTTCGAGGGCAGGTTATGTTCCACATCATGGCCCCTTTAGATAGTGTTTCTCCAAATTTTTTCAATAGGACGGATTCAATCTCGTCATCTCTTAGGTCGTTCCCTTTCACAACACAAGTGTAAGCAGTAATGTGCTCATTAAGGTCTGAGGTCCCATTGTATTTCGGGAGATCGGGCATCCTGAACATCATCGGGATAGGCTTCGGGGCTGCACTTGATGGGAATGGATTTTGCATGAAAATTTTCGAATCTACACTCTTCATAATCGGGGGTGCGCCCGGGATCTGATCGACCCTCGAGTTATAGGTTTCCATTTTTTTGTCGTTGGCTTCTATCTTCTTTTCGCCCGATTCAATCCTCTTTGTGAGGTTCTCGAGCATCTTCATAGTAGAGGGGTCGGCTGTTGACCCATTATTGCTCGACCTTTCTGGTGCTTGTTCTACTCGATGAGCCGTTTCTGGTAGTGTTGTACTTGGGGTTTCTCTGATGGCTTTGTAGCTGAGAAATAGCCACTTGTTGTGCTTGCAACATCTCAAAAATGACATGAAGCCTAACTTCCCTTTCCTTTTGAGAAGGGGCTCCCTGTGCTTCACGCTGGTCTCCTTCACGTACACTTCCATCTGTATGAGAGCTCACATCGAAATGTTGAGTGTTGCGTGAGCCTTCATTGACGGGGACTTTCACTGGTGCCCCTTCAGCGTTTTGCGATGGTACACCGACACCTGAAGTAGCTGCACCATTCCTTCTGTGATCCTCAGGACCGTTGTTTCATGTGCGTTTACTGAGTTAGATATTTTCTGACCTGAAATTGAAGATTCTTGGACAAGAAAAAGTGTAAAGAATAACTTGTGTTTTTAGAAAACCAGCACTAAAACAATCACTATTATTTTTAGCCCCACAGTAGGCGCCAAACTATTTACTTGGAAAATGGTAATTACAATTATGCTTGATTTTGTGGTTCTACGAATATGTGATCTATTTTAATATCAGTTGTTTAGGCAATAGTTGCTAAGTGGGAGGTAAGAAAATGAGATAAGAGCGAAGGATAATGAGATTGTGCAAACCGAGCAGGTGAGACACGGGGTCTCGAGCTTGGACGAAGTGGGTCTCGAGGTCGAGCTCGAGAGCTTGACAGGAGGCGGTCGAAGATGGTACGACAGCATTGAATCCCTCGAAGATGGCCTCTTTAAGATCAATACGAGTAATAAATGAAGAACAATTAATGAATACAATAAATGAAAGGCAATAAATTTATAGAGCAATTGTAGAGAATGTTTGAGTTAAAGAGATGAGAATGTTCTTGTTCTTCTATTGAATATCATGTGTCCTACAAAATGACAAGGGTCCCCTTTATATATGAGGGGGAATCCCAAAATAGTACATGTGTAATTATTACAAAGACAAATGGCTGGTACAACCATTTAATGCCATGGTACGGGCCTTTACTATTTTGTGTACTTGGTCAGCTTTAACCACGTGCCTTTTGGGGATTTCCCTCCTTTCCATGTTGGTCTTCGATTTGCACTGACTCGAGGTCGAGGACCCTTGACACGCCCCCTAGATGCCAAAACTCGAACCCTCGATCCTTTTGAGTGTTGTAATAATCATAAAGTCGGGCTCTCTTAAGTCCTCAAACTCCGCATATGTGCCCCAGGTTACGCACTTGCGGGTGCGCACCTGCGCTCATCGTTCCGCTTCTGTGGAATCTGGCCAAACATCCCTTTCCGCATCTGTGCCCCAGGTCTCACACCTGCGGGCTCGCAGATGCGACCAACCTTACACTCCTACGGACCTCGCCCAGGCCCCCTAAAACTGCATCTGCGACTCACCCAACGCACCTGCGGCTCCCCATCTGCAGGTGCGGCAAACACCAGCAGGTTCAAAAACCAGCAGAATCAGCAACTCTTAACACCAAAAATCAATCAGTTAACCACCCGAAACACACCCGAGGCCCTCGAGGCCTCAACCAATCATACCAACAAGTCATATAACAACACATGAACTTAGTCGAACCTTCAGAACACCCCAAACAACATCAAAATACCAAATTACCCTTGGATTCAAGCCTAAGAACTTCTAAACTTCCAAATTCCGCAAACGACGCCAAAACCTACCAAAACATGTACGAATGGCCTCAAATTTTACACACACGTCAAAAATGACACTAGAAACCTACTCCAACTTTCGAAATTCCATTTCGACCCTGATATCAAATTTTTCCACTGCCGTCCAAAATCGCCAAATTTCCAACTTTCGCCAATTCAACCCTAATTCTATTACAAACCTCTAAATTACATTCCGGACACACTGCTAAGTCCAAAATCACCTAATATACCTAACCAAACAATAAAAATCCAAATCCAATATCGTTCACATATAAGTCAACATCTGGTTGACTTTTTCTATTTAAGCTTCTAAATAGGAGACTAAGTGTCTCATTCCACTCCGAGATCACTCCGGACCCGAAACAACTACCCAATACAATATAATACAGTTGAATAACACATAAGGAAGTAGGAATGGGAGAAACGGGACTATAACTCTCGAAACAACCAGCCGAGTCATAACCATCATTAAATTATTAAGCAAAACAAAAGAAGCTTTGTTTTTAAAGCCATAACGGTGCCAACTTGCAGAAAGTTAATACTGTCGATGATCCTTTTGATTTGCTCTAGGATTGTGTTTTTTTCAATTATATATTAATAAAGGTTAGAGAACCACTATGTAATTGATTTGAATATGTGTGATAGTTTTTGCTGGATTCTACATCTGGTTTACTCTTACCCCTAAAGTTTATAAGCTGCTCATTATAAGTGATATTAATGATTAATAATTGGCTAGTAGAGAAACTATGAGAATGAAGTGTTTGTTCGGGAAATAATACATGTAGGGACAACTTATCCCTAAGTTCCGTTACTGGACAAAGAATTTTTCAATCTAAAGTGAAATTCATTGTGTGGCCTTTTCAGTTGGATTACTTATGCTCGTTAGTATTTTGTCCAATCAAACTGCCTTAAGTTTTAGCTTACTGGTAAATTATCCTTTGCCCTAAAATATTTTCTTTTGGGCCATATAACGTATTTTGGTCATTAAGTTGATAAAGCTATTTATTGTTTATTTTATGTATGTGATTAATGTGTATATAGTTTGTTAGTCACTAAAGTGGCCAAACTAGATTGTCTAAAGTATTCACATGCATAAAATCTTATGATCTCTATTTTGTATGTGCACTTATGTTATATAGTTTGTTAGTCGCCAAAGTGGCCAAACTAGTTTGTTTATGAAATATGCATACATAAAATTATACTTCATCCATGAAATTAATGAAATGCCTATAATTAAAAATTAGTGGATAAATTAATTTTCACTATTGCTAGAACTTGAGGATTTACCCAAATTTATTCTATGAATAGTAAATATGATGAAGTAAATTAATATTCTTAGTCAAATATATATTGTATGTCCAAAAATGGCATATATATTTGGTTAAAAATATTGAATTACATATTAAAGACTAAATGACATTTAAATTATGATAGTGTGTCGTAGTATTTACCCAAAGGAGAATTGTGATATGCTTTAACTGTTTTGTTGAATCCATATTGATTTGTGAGCATGTATTATCTATTTTTCAGCTATTCCTTTTCATTTGCATGCTTCATCTATTATTGTGTTCAATGGATTGAACTTCTCTGAATGGTGTGAACAAGTCCAATTCCACTTAGGTGTGACTTGGCTCTGCTGAATGATAAGCCCGCTGCCATTACTGATTCGAGCAGTGCGGATGAAAAGTCTTTCTATAAAGCATGGTCACGCTCTAACAGGCTAAGCCTTATGTTTATGCGAATGAAACCAACAACATTAAGAGTATTATTCCACAAACAGAAAGTGCGAAGGAATACCTAAAGTTTGTGGAAGAACATTTTCGTTCTACAGATAAGTCTCTGGCTGGTACACTAATGGCTGAACTCACGACCATGAAGTTTGATGGGTCCCGTAGTATGAAAAATCATATCATCGAGATGACTAACATTGCAACAAGACTTCAGACTTTGGGGATGAAAGTTGATGACTCCTTCTTGGTTCAGTTCATTCTGAACTCGTTGCCTCCTGAGTATGGACCCTTTCAAATTAACTATAACACTATTAAGGATAAATGGAATGTTAGTGAATTGTCCAGTATGCTTACTCAGGAGGAGTCAAGACTTAAGAAACAAAAGAGTCATTCAATTAACCTCATGGGTCAAGGAACTGGTAAAGGACTTAAAGTGAAGGCCAACAAGTTCAAGAAGAATAAAGCACCTGCTAAAGCTCCACAGGATGCTAACAAGGAACATAAGGCAGATAATTGTCACTTCTGTAATAAGGAAGGACACTATTAGAAAGACTGCCTGAAACGTAAAGCTTGGTTCGAAAAGAAAGGTACAATTAGTGCTTTTCTATGTTTCGAATCAAATTTAGTAGAAGTTCTTAATAATACTTGATGGCTTGATTCTGGTGCAACTGCTCATGTATCTACTACGTTGTAGGGATTCCTTACGATCCAAACTACAAATCCAAATAAGGATTTCTTGTTAATGGAAAATCATATGAAGGCTCCAATTGAAGGCATATGGACTTATTGTTTGATCATGGAGACTGGACGTCACCTTGATCTATTACAGACTCTTTATGTACCTTCAGATTCTAGGAATTTTATTTTCTTTCAAGACTTGATATTTCTGTATTTGATTTAAAGTTTGGAAATGGATGTTTCAATTTATATAAGAATGATATTTTTTATGGTTCTGTATTTTTTAGTCATGTTATATAAATTGAAACTCGATATTGGTTTTTCTGAATCCCTTC
Source organism: Nicotiana knightiana (assembly GCA_005239525.1). NCBI lineage: Eukaryota > Viridiplantae > Streptophyta > Magnoliopsida > Solanales > Solanaceae > Nicotiana > Nicotiana knightiana. Next base: position 33,788 of record MDKJ01338566.1, on the reverse strand, counting down.
TTACTATTCAACATAATGTTGGAATTAAACGTAGTTCACTAGATGAAAGTTCTGTTTACTTGTGGCATAGACGTTTGGGCCATACATCCAAAGAAAGGTTTGAAAGATTAGTAAAGAATGAGATTTTCCGAATCTAAATTTCACTTATCTTACTAAATGTTTGGATTGCATTAAGGGAAAGAAAATCAAGCATAGTAAGAAAGGTGCCACAAGAAAACACCCAACTTCTTGAAATTATACACACCGATATTGTGGACCCTTTGATGTTCCATCTTTTGGTGGATTGAAATATTTTATCACTTTTATCGATGATTTTTCACGTTATGGATACATATATTTTCTGAAAGAAAAATCTCAAGCAACGGATTCTCTCAAGTTGTTTGTTAATGAGGTTGAAAGGCATTTAGATAAAAAGGTGAAACTTATTTGGTCAGATAGAGGTGGTGAATATTATAGAAAATATAATGAATCAGGACAATGTCCAGGTCCATTTTAAAGTTCCTCGAGGAACATGGCATATATGCTCAATATACTATGCAAGGAATACCTCAACAAAATGGTCTTGCAGAAAGGCGTAATGGAACACTTATGGATATGATTAGGAGCATGATAAGTAATTCCTCATTACCTAAATCATTGTGGATGTATGCTCTTAAAAACGATGTATATTTATTAAACAGGTTTCCTAGTAAGGCAGTTCCAAAGACCCCTTTTGAACTGTGGATATGAAGGAAACCTAGTTTAAGGCACCTACATGTTTGGGGTTGCCCAGCGGAAGCTGGAGTTTAAAATCCATAAGAAAAGAAATTAGATTCTCAAACAGTAAGTGGTTACTTTATTGGTTACCCAGATAAATATAAAGGGTATGTGTTTTACTGTCGAAACCGTTGTTCGAGAATTGTTGAAACTGGTGATGCAAGATTCATTGAGAATTGTGAAGTTAGTGGGAGTGTTGAAAAATAAAGTGTGGAAATAAAAGAGGTGATGGTCAATTCCATTACCCACAAATGTTCCTACTTCCACACAAATACCAAATAGTGTTCCAGTTGTTGAAGAACACTTTGACAATAGCGAGCAACATTTGGATGAAACACTTCATGAAGAAACTAACTCACAAACATCTAACACAAATTAACAACAAGAAATACCATTAAGAAATTCTCAAAGACTTAGAAAATCGGCTATTTCAGATGATTACGTGGTTTATTTGCAAGAGTCAGATTTTGACATTGGTCTTAATAAGGATCCGATTATATTTTCACAAGCCATAGAAAGTAATGAGTCTGACAAATGGATTGATTCATGAAGGAAGAGTTAAAATCCATGGAATGTAATAAAGTTTGGGATATTGTTGAATTGCCAGAAAGTTCTAAAAGAATCGGGTGTAGATGGGTCTTTAAGACCAAACGCGATTCAAAAGGCAATATTGAACGATATAAAGCCAGAATTGTTACCAAGGGTTATAATCAGAAAGGAGGCATTGATTATAAAGAGACCTTTTCATCGGTCTCAAAGAAAGACTTGTTAAGAATTATTATGACTTTGGTGGATCATTATGATTTAGAGTTACATCAAATGGATGTGAAAACTGTCTTTCTTAATGGAGATCTCAAGGAAGAAGTTTATATGGACCAACCAGAGGGTTTTGAATCTAAAGGAAAATGTCAAATGGTGTGTAAACTGAAGAAGTCAATATATGGACTTCAACAAGCCGCATGATAATGGTATATAAAGTTTAATGATACCATAACATCTTTTGGATTTGTGGAAAATATCGTTGATTGGTGTATATACCAAAAGATCAATAGGAGAAAGTTTATATTTTTAGTCCTATATGTTGATGATATTCTACTTGCTGCTAATGATTTAAGCATATTGCATGAGACTAAAGATTTTCTCTCTAAGAATTTTGAAATGAAAGATATGGGTGAGGCATCCTATGTGATAGGAATAGAAATATTCCATGATAGATCACAAGGATTATTGGGATTGTCTCAGAAAGGCTATATTGAAAGAGTTCTGGAGAGATTTAACATGAACAATCGTTCAGCAGGAATTGTTCCAATTCAAAAAGGGGACAAATTTAGTCTCATGAAATGCGCTAAGAATTATGTAGAACGAAAGGAAATGGAATCAATTCCTTACTCTTCTATTGTTGTTAGTCTGATGTATGCTCAGACTTGCACAAGATAGGTTATTAGTTTTGCGGTTGGAATGCTGGGAAGATATCGGAGTAATCCTGGAATTGATAGCTGGAAAGCTGCAAAGAAAATTTTGAGGTACCTGAAAGGAACGAAGGATTAAATTCTCATGTATAGGAGATCCAAGCATTTGGAAGTTGTTGGATACTCGGATTCAGATTTCGTTGGATGTATTGACACTAGAAAGACTACGTTTGGTTATTTGTTCCAATTAGCTGAAGGAGTAATATCATGGAATAGTTCCAAACAATTTTTCATTGCTATATCCACGATGGAAGCAGAATTTGTGGCATTTTTTGAAGCCACGATTCATGCATTATGGCTGCGAAACTTTATTTCAGGACTTGGGGTTGTCGAAACCATTACCAAGCCGATGAACATTTACTATGATAATTCCGCAGCAGTATTCTTCTCCAAGAACGATAAGTACTCAAAAGGTGCCAAGCATATGGAATTAAAGTACTTTACCGTCAAGGAGGAAGTTTAGAAACAAAGAGTGTCACTTGACCATATTATAAATGATCTCATGATTGCAGATCTGTTAATGAAAGGTTTACAGCGAAAGATATTTAAAGAACATGTATATAGAATGGGTCTTGACTGTATTTATGACTGATGTATTTATGATGTTTTGACACTCTGAGCTCATTTACGTGTTTATGATATACATTAATGATTTCATGTTTCTCATAATGGTGTACACATTATTGTTTTGAGAGATTACAAGATAAGTCTCAATGATGATCATAATATTTTATAGCTTATGGACCTGATACGATAAGTTGCTAATGTTATAGCATATGGAAGGAGTATGTAGACAAATTATATATTACCTCCATAACTCACATTTAGTAGTTTATCGTATTATGGTATTTATGATGGACATTTAGAAGAGATTCGTTTATGTGCAACTAATATTTATATTATTAAATATTAATATTATGTGATTACTGGGCCAAGTGGGAGAATGTATGTTTTCCTACGTGTGTGGACCAATAAGTTTAAGGCGCATGCTTAATATTTAATTAATGATCAGATCTCATCCGTCCGATTGGTTACTTGATGGACGTACCCGATTAAGTGATAACCTCTATAAGTTGGTCCTCTCCCCATTCATTAGGGTTACCGTATTTTATTTTCTCTCTTCCATCACTAAAGCCGGTGGTAACAAAAGCTAGGGTAAGTGGCGAGAAACCAATTCCAATCAATGCTTCCGCTTCGTGGTAATTGATTACGATTCAAGTATGTTTTCTGTATATGTAAGATTATCATGTTCAAGATCCTGGTATGAATTACATTTATGCTTAAATAAATGAGTCAAAGGACATAAAAGTAATGAATAGTTATTCTAGGAAATTTTCGACAAAGTTTTTCGACGCAATTCTTTTTCGTATTTAAAAATTAAGAAGAGAACCCCAATTGTATGGAAATAATAAATAAGGTATTTGAATTGATTAAAAATAGGCCAAATCGGCTTAAAAATACTTTTTGGCTTGTACAAACACCAAAAGTGCTTTTGAGCAAAATAAATTAAGTCATACCCAACTTATTAAAGCTATTTAAATTTTACCAAGTATTTCATAATTTCTAAACTACCCTTCGCAACAAAAAGCCCTAACTCTATTATTTTCTTTCCTTTTTGTTTCCTCTGAATCTACTTTGCTGAATTCTTATTGATTTCTCCTTAAATCTACATCTTTCGTCAACTTTGTGGAGACAAGGAATTAAAGAAATTGAGCTACGCATAGAATTTTTTATTTCTTTAAAGCATATGCAAAAGATCAATCAACTACTTCTACAATAATAACATATATACACATAATAAGGAGTTGCAAAAAGTCTTAATAATTAATTCGGGGAATGAGTTTAATGATAAGGGTAAAGTAGGAGAAATATTATTTTTCTATTTATTTGCTGAAGTGTACAAGTACGAAAGAAAATAAAAAAGAACTGAGGGAGTAAGAGGCAAGCTCTAAAAATAATTATCTGATACCATTTGGCTATCTCCAACTCACCTTCATTTTTACCTCCAAACTCCATTTTGGAGTCAAAAGTGGAGGAATTTTACTCCAACCCAGCTGCAAAGTTTCCTCCATTTCGGAGGGTGAACTGTGTCACTCCAAATTTGGAGTGACACTATTCATCCACTCCATCATTATTCCCTAGTATTTAGTATTACGCTTTATTATTTAAACTTTTAATTTATCATATTATATATACCTAATTATGTTATGTAATATCTTTATAATATTAATTTTACATCTTAATTATGCCGTATAATTTTGAGAAATTAATTTTCGTGCATATAATATTTTTATGTAAAATTGTAAGTTAATTTTAGTATAACTCTAATATTTTCTTATTAATTATATTATTTAAAAATTTATGGTATAAAATAATTTTATTTTAAATAGTTATATAAGAAAGAAATATGATTGATGAATATGTAAAAAAGAAAAAAAGATAGGATCTATTTAACGAAAATAAGATAATAAAATTTAAATAAAAGATAAAAATATAATATATAAGAGAGAGAAGAATATAAAAAGGAATATTCTTTTTTAGAGTAAAAAATGGAATAATGGTTGGAGCTATTTTACTCAATTTTAGAGTTACTCCATTTTGGAGTAAAGATTTGGAGTAAAGTGTTGGAGATGACCTTATAGAAAATGATACTAAGTCATACTCAAAATAATTAAATAGATGAACAATGAATAAAATAGCAAATAAAACGTAGAACGAAAGAGAAATAGCAATTCTAATTGTAACGACCCGACATGTCGTTTTGAGCATTTGCATTCTGATCAACTGTTTGAAGTCTTGAGTAGCTTCATATTGTGTATATTGACTTTTGTGAATCGTCATTTTTGGTTTTCAAGTGGTCCGAAGTTGATTTGGAAAAATGATTCTCAACTAGTAAGCTTTAAGCTGGAAGAGTTGACCAAGTTTGACTTTTGTGTATTTGACACCGGATCGGAGTTTTGATGGTTCCGTCTGATGCGATGGTGATTTTGAGCTTGGGAATATGCCCTGATTTGTATTTGGATGTTTCTTGAAGGTTTTGGTGTGAATTGTAGGCAATTTGGAGTTTGGGAATGTTCATAAGTTTGACCGAAAGTTAACTTTGGTGATATCGGGATCAAATTTTAGTTGCGGGAGTTGTAATAGATTCGTTATGTCATTTGGAACTTGTGTGAAGAATTTGAGGTCATTTCGAGTTGATTTGGTATGGTTTGGCACGAGATGTAGAAGTTTAAAGTTCAAAAACTTATTAAGTTCGATTGAGGTGTGATTCGTAATTTTAATGATGTTATGAGTGATTTAAGGCCTCGTGTAAGTCCATGTTATGTTATGGGACTTGTTGGTATGTTCGGACGGGGTCCCGAGGGGCTTGGGTGTATTTTAGGTTGATTTCAGACCATTTTGGAGTATTTATGCATTGATGGTTTCGGTTGTTATCTGATGCCCCTACTGTTCTTCACGATTGCGAAGAGTAATTTGGTCTGCTGGTAGATTTGTTCATCGCGGACGTGACAGATAGTACTCGATCACGGAGTGCTGGATATGACGACCCAAGGGGTCATCACCTGTTTTATTACCCTATTCCGTACTCCCGAGGCCTTGAAAACCTCATTTGTAGTTGCCTCGATTTATGTGCGCAGTCCGGGCGCGTAGCCGGACATCTTAAATATGAAATTATGTGAAAACAATGCTAAGATTTGATATTAACATGAATAAACTTGACTTCGGTCAACATTTTGGGTAAACGGACCCGAACCCGTGATTTGGTGGTCCTGGAGGGTCCGTAGAAAAATATGAGACTTGTGCGTATGCCCGGAATCAAAATTCCGAGGTCCCAAGATCGAGGAATGAATTTTTGAGTAAAATTGTTTTCTGAAAATATTTAAGAAAAATGAAAATGAAATCTGATTAGGAGGTGATAGTATCGGGCTCATATTTTGGTTCCGGATTGCATTTTTGAACTTGGAAATCTGCTAGTGTGACTGATCTGCAGGCTTCGCATTTGCGAAGCCAACATCGCAAATGCGAAGGTTGGTCTGGGCAGGCCTGACCGAAAATGCGACCAAGAGGTTCGCAAATGCAAAGATTTATCTGGGCATTCCTGATCGTAAATGCGACCAAGAGGTTCGCAAATGCGAAGGCTGGGAATGTCTGAAGGGTTCGCAATTGCGAATCCCTGTTCGCAATTCCCATGCCAACCAGTAGTCTGCACTGTACAAAAACCAAATTTTGACTTCATATTTCATATTTTCTCAAACTCAAACATACTTAGGCGATTTTTTCAAGAACAAGACTTCTTCCAAATCATTCGTAAGTTGGTTTTTACTCATCCCATTCAATCATTAACATCATTTAACATGTTATCAACTTAAAAATCAGCGATTTCCATGGGTGAGATTGAGTGTTTGGGATAGAACTTAGGTTTTCTAAAATTGGGATTTGAGTGGGTGATTGACCTCCGATTTGAGAGATTTTTATATGGCTAGACTCGTGAGAATACGAGGGTTCTGAAAATGTAAAGTTTACCCGACTCTGAGATGCTGGCCTGGGGGCGTTTTGGTCATTTCACCGAATTTCGCGTAGTAACCTTGAATTGAATAGTAGAATCAGTTGCATGAGATGTTATTTACGGTATGAAATTTATTTTAATAGATTTGGGCCTTTTTGAGTCGGATACATGTGGCAAACATGTGATTTCAGTTTGATTGCTATACTTTGGACCCGAGGTAAGTGTTTGGTCTTACCTTAGCTTGAGGGAATAGGAGTTGAGTATAATTTACTACTTGCTAATTGTCAAATACGATGTATAGGCATGGTGACGAGTATCTATACATTGGTGTCTAGCTTGACCGTGAGTCCTTATATTGTGAATATTCTGATTTGGTGGCAATCTCCATGCTTAATTGATGATTTCTATATGTTGTGAAGATATATGAGATAATTATATCCTTTGGAGAATTGGCTCAGATTGTAATATGAATGATGAAGGTGTATGAGATAATTGTATCCTTTGGAGAATTGGCTCAGATTGTAATACGAATGATGAAGATGTAATCTTTAAACTCTGTTCGAGCATTGGCTCAGATTGTAATACGAATGATGAAGATATATGAAATAATTGTATCCTTTGGAGCATTGGCTCAAGTTGTAATATGAATGATGAAGATATATGAGATAATTGTATCCTTTGGAGCATTGGCTCAAGTAATAGAGTAAATTATGAAATGAAGTTAAAGAAAGAGAAAGAGCTACTAAAATATATCATTGCCGGGTCATTGTTTCTTTTGATATTGTCTCCCTCATTGGGATGTTGAGATTACTATTATTGTTCCCTTGCCGGGATTTAATTGCTTAATTGATGTTCCCTTGCCAGGATTTAATTGTTTAATCGATGTTCCCTTGCCGGGATTTAATTGTTTAATTGATGTTCCCTTGCCGGGATTTCTATTTTATTCTCCTTACTCCCTTGCCCTTGTTTGTGATTGCTGTTTGGGTGAGGAAGAGTGTTAAAGCACGAAGGGTGATGTCGTGCACTGTTTGATATTGTGAGGAAGAGTGTTAAAGCACGAAGGGTGATGTCGTGCCGTACGATGTACCATTCCGTACCGATATTCATTGATTATAATGTGACGAAAGAGAGTTAAAGCACGAAGGGTGATGCCGTGCATTGTTTGATAATGTTCCCTTGCCGGGGTTATTATTTCTATTCTGTTTACTCCCTTGCCCTTGTTTATGATTGCTGTTTGGGTGAGGATGAGTGCTAAAGTACGAAGGGTGATGTCGTGCATTGTTTGACATTGTGAGGAAAGAGTGTAAAGCACGAAGGGTGATGCCGTGCCGTACGATGTACCATTCCGTACTGATATTCATTGATTATACTGTGAGAAAAGAGAGTAAAAGCACGAAGGGTGATGCCGTGTCATGATTTACATTGTTTACATTATACATTGCATAGTGAGGACGAGAGTAAAAGCACGAGGGGTGATGCCCTGCAAGTTTGTGATTCCTTGTCCTTATTGATATGTTGGCTTTGTTGTTCTTTTACTTATTGAGATGTCTTATATGAAACTTATATCTCCCCAGAGCATGTTCCCCTTCCTTTATTAATTGTTTTCTCCCTATATTTCTTATTTGTTGTATATATGTATATCTATTTATTTGAACTGCACAGGTTTATTTGGTAGTCTGGTTCTAGCCTCGCTACTTTGCCGAGGTTAGGCTAGACACTTACCAGTACATGGGATCGGTTGTACTGATACTACACCTGCACTTCTTTATATTGTGCAGCTTACGCAGCCGGACCTGGAGGACATCATTAGTGGGAGTGTCTTCTAGCGTATCCTAGAGGCTTCAAGGTATACCCGCTGGCGTTCGTGGGCCTTGGCGTCTCTTCCATCCCTTGATTTCACTTCTGTCTTGTTTGTTTTCTTCCTCTAGTTTCAGAGACAACTATATTCTCTTTTTCGACTTGTATTTAGCACTCTTGTAGACAGTTCGTGAGTTTGTGACTCCAGGTTTTGGGAAAAGTTTACGCGTTGTGGTATCATGTTCTCCTTATTTAGCTTGAGACCGTATTTATTTCCGTTGTTAAACTGTGAACCATTTAGTTTATCCTATTAAATTGATGTTAATATGCTAGTTTATCTATACACGTTGTCTTGTCCAGCGGGTTCAACGTCAGACACCATCACAGCCCGATGGTGGGAGTTCGAGGCATGAAAAGTTGGTATCAGAGCACTAGGTTACTTAGGTCTCACAATTCACTAACAACTTGGTAGAGTCTGAGGGATCGGTACGAAGACGTCTGTATTTATCCCCCAGATGCTGCAAAGTTAGGATGACTCCATATTTCTTTTCTTCTCTATCGTGTGCTATGAATTCTGAGTACTGATTGAGTTTCTATTCTATTCTCTCGCATATGGCAAGGACGCGTGCTTCCCTTGGTTCCGCCCAGCAGCCTAACACTCCTGCTACAGCTCCTACTCGGGGTCGAGGTCGAGGACGAAGCCATGCTACAGGACGAGGCCGGGGCCGGGCTCAGCCTAGAGCAGCAGCCCCAGTGGAGGACCCTCAGGTCGAGTCTGATGAGGAGGTCCCAGTTCCGGCAGTCCCTATTGGACCTGCCCAGGTCCCTGAGGGGTTCATAGCTACACTAGTGCTTCAGGACGCCCTTGTCCGTCCAGTCGGACTCATGGAGGGTGTAGCACAGGCGGGTCTTCTTCCTACATCACCAGCCATCTCTCAGGCTGGGGGAGGTGCCCAGACTCCTTCCGCCCGCGTGCCAGAGCAGCTAGCTCCACAGTTTCAGACTCCGGCACCTCAGCCAGCCGGAGTAGCTCAGCCGGGTATTGTAGCACCGGTAGCAGAGGGAGAACCTATGTCAGCAAATGCTTTGTGGAGACTGGACAGGTTCACTAAGTTATTTACTGATACTTACACCGGTTCACCATCAGAGGACCCCCATGAGTATTTGGGTAGCTGCCATGAGGTTCTTCGGAATATGGGCATAGTGGAGTCCAACGGGGTCGACTTCGCTACTTTTCGGTTATCTGGCGTTGCCAAGAGTTGGTGGAAAGACTATTGCTTAGCCAGACCAGCTGGATCTACACCTTGACTTGGACTCAGTTCTTAGAGGTATTTTTGGGGAAGTTCCTTCCCATTACTCAGAGAGAGGACCTTTCGGAGGCAGTTTGAGCGTCTCCAGCAGGGATCCATGTCAGTCACTCAGTACGAGACCAGGTTCATCACTCTAGCCCGACATGCTCTTATGATACTTCCCACTGATCGGGAGAGGGTTCAGAAGTTTATCAAGGGATTGGCCCAGCCTATCATACTTCAGATGGATAGAGAGTCAGGTACCGATATATCGTTCAAGGATGCGGCCAATGTGGCCAGAAGGATTGAGATGGTTATGTCACAGGGTGGTGGTCAGGGGGCTGACAAGAGGCCCCGTCATTTCGGTCGTTTCAGTGGAGCCTCATCTGGGGGCAGGGATTCTTCAGGCAGAGGTCATCCTCCCAGACCCTTCCAGTCAGCTCTCGAGGTTTCCCATGGTACTTCAGGTGGTCATGGTTATCAGACACACTATTCTGATCAATAACCTTACAGTGCGCCACTAGCTCCCATCAGCGCACCGCCGCATCAGAGTTTCCGAGGTGGTCATTCAGGTCGATAGGGTCAGACTCAGTTCCCTCAGCAGCCGAGGTCTTGTTACACTTCTGGAGATCCGGGTCACCTTGCCAGATTTTTCCCTCGAGCACTAGGTAGTTCGCAGCATCAGGGTTCTCGTGCTATGGTGCAGGCACCAGGTGTTCCACAGCCTGCCCAGCCAGCTAGAGGTGGGGGTAGAGGTGCTAGAGGTGGAGGTAGAGGTCACAGAAGTGGAGCTCAGGTCGCCAGAGGTGGAGGCCAGCCAGCAGCCGGCCGTCCTAGAGATGTGGTTCAGGGTGGTGGGGCCCAGCCCCGATGTTATGCTCTTCCATCTAGGCCAGAGGCTGAGTCTTCAGATGTAGTCATTACAGGTACTATTAGGGTTTGTGGCAGAGATGCTTCAGTGCTATTTGATCCAGGGTCTACGTATTCGTATATGTCCTCTTATTTTTCACCATACCTAGTCATGTATAGTGATCCACTGAGTATTCCTTTTTATGTATCTACACCGGTGGGTGATTCTATCATGGTCGATCGAGTCCATCGTTCTTGTATTGTGGTGATTGGGGGTCTTTAGACCCGTGTTGATTTGTTGCTTTTAGGTATGGTCGACTTTGATGTTATATTGGGGATGGACTGGTTATCCCCATATCATGCCATCTTGGATTGTCATGCCAAGATGGTGACCTTTGCCTTACCGGATTTTCCCCGTTTGGAGTGAAAAGGAACTTCTGGTCATTCTACCTGCAGTGTTATTTCGTACGTGAAGTCTCGGCATATGGTCGAGAAGGGGTGTTTGGCTTATTTGGCTTATGTGCGTGATTCCAGTGTCGAGGTTCCCTCTATTGATTCGGTACCTATGGTTCATGAGTTTCCTGAGGTATTCCCTTCAGACCTGCCAAGGATGCCACCCGACAGGGACATTGATTTCTGCATTGATCTGGCTCCGGGCACCATCCCATTTCTATTCCGTCGTATCGCATGGCCCCGCCAGAGTTGAAAGAGTTGAAGGAACAGTGGCAGGATTTGCTTGGGAAGGGTTTCGTTAGACCTAGTGTTTCTCTTTGGGGTGCTCCAGTATTGTTTGTGAAGAAAAAGGATGGTTCGATGAGGATGTGAATTGATTACCGGCAATTGAACAAGGTTACAATTAAGAATAAGTATCCACTGCCGAGGATTGACGATTTGTTCGATCAGCTTCAGGGTGCCAAGGTATTTTCAAAGATAGACTTGAGATCTGGCTACCATCAGTTGAGGATTAGGGCATTCGATGTTCCTAAGACAGCTTTCCGCACTCGATACGGGCATTACGAGTTTTTGGTCTTGTCGTTTGGGTTGACAAATGCCCTAGCAGCTTTTATGGACGTGATCAACCGAGTGTTCAGGCCTTATTTTGACTCGTTCGTGATAGTCTTCATTGATGATATATTGATATACTCCCGCAGCCAGGAGGAGCACGAGCAGCATCTCAGAGTGGTTCTTCAGACTCTGAAGAATAGTCAGCTATATGCAAAGTTTTCGAAGTGTGAGTTCTGGTTGAGTTCAATTGCATTCCTGGGTCATGTCGTATCAGTAGAGGGTATTCAGGTTGACTCGAAGAAGATTGAGGCAGTCAAGAACTGGCCTAGACCCGCATCAGCTATAGAGATTCGGATTTTCTTGGGATTGGTAGGCTATGATCGTCGGTTCATGGAGGGGTTCTCATTTGTTACAGCCCCGATGAACAGGTTGACCCAAAAGGGTGCCCAGTTCAGGTGGTCGGATGAGTGTGAGGCGAGCTTTCAGAGGCTCAAGACAGCTCTGACTACGGCACCGATATTGGTTTTGCCCGCAGGTTCAGGGCCTTATACAGTCTATTGTGATGCTTTCCATATTGGGCTTGGTGCAGTGTTGATGCAGGATGGCAAGGTGATTTCTTATGGTTCGAGGCAGTTGAAGATTCATGAGAAGAACTATCCAGTGCATGATTTGGAGTTGGCAGCCATTTTTCACGCAGTGGAGATTTGGAGGCACTATCTGTATGGCGTGGCGTGTGAGGTGTTCACGGATCATAAGAGTCTTCAGTACTTGTTCAAGAAAAAGGAGTTGAATTTGAGGCAGAGAAGGTGGTTAGAGTTGTTGAAGGATTATGACATTATCATCTTATACCACCCGAGGAAGGCCAATGTGGGGCCGATGCTTTGAGTAGGAAGACAGCTAGCATGGGCAGTCTTGCTTTTATTCCGGTCAATAAAAGGCTGCTTGCTTTGGATGTTCAGGCTTTGGCCAATCGATTTGTGAGTATGGATATTTTGGTGCCTAGTCGAGTGTTGGCTTGTATGGTCGCTCGTTCTTCATTATTGGAGCGTATCTGTGATCGGCAGTTTGATGATCCCCATTTGTGTGTCCTTGGAGACACGGTGCAGCGCGAAGGTGCCAAGCAGGTGACCTTAGATGATGATGGTGTTTTGAGATTGCAGGGGCGAGTTTGTGTGCCCAATGTTGATGGGATTCGAGAGTTGATTTTAAAGGAGGCCCATAGTTCCTGATAGTCTATTCATCCGGGCGCCACGAAGATGTATCAAGATTTGCGGCAGCCTTATTGGTGGCGTAGAATGAAGAAGGATATTATGGCATATGTGGCACGACATTTGAATTGTCAACATGTTAAGTATGAGCATCAGAGGCCTGGTTTCTTATTTCAGAGGATTGAGCTTCCCGAGTGGAAGCTGGAGAGGATCACTATAGACTTCGTTACTGGACTTCTGTCGGAAGAAGTTCGATGCAGTTTGGGTCATTGTTGATAGGCTGACCAAGTCAGTGCATTTCATTCCTGTGGCAATTTCCTATTCATTCGAGAGGTTAGCTGAGATCTATGTCCGGGAGATTGTTCGCCTTCATGGTGTGCCGGTATCTATCATTTTGGACTAGGGCGCGCAGTTTACCTCGCGTTTCTGAAGAGTAGTTCAGCGAGAGTTAGGCACCCAGGTGGAGTTGAGCGCAACATTTCATCCTCAAACGGATGGACAGTCCGAGCGGACTATTTAGATATTGGAGGATACTCTCCGAGCTTGTGTTATTGACTTTGGAGGATCATGGGATCAGTTCTTGCCTTTAGTAGAGTTTGCCTACAACAACATCTACCAGTCGAGTATCCAGATGGCTCCTTATGAGGCTTTATATGGTAGGCGGTGTCGATCTCCGATTGGATGGTTTGAATCGGGAGAGGCTCGGTTGTTGGGTACAGATTTGGTTCAGGAGGACTTGGACAAGGTCAGAATCATTCAGGATAGGCTTCGTACAGCTCAGTCCAGGAAAAAGAGTTATGCAGATCGTAAGGTTCGAGATGTGGCTTTCATGGTTGGTGAGCGAGTATTTCTCCGAGTGTCGCCTATGAAGGGCGTGATGAGATTTGGGAAGATGGTAAAGATTAGCCCTAGATTCATTGGTCCGTTTGAGATTCTTGATCGAGTGGGAGAGGTGGCTTATAGAATTGCATTGCCGCCTAGCCTATCAGCCGTACATCCAGTTTTTCATGTGTCCATGCTTCGGAGGTATCACGGCGATCCAGCGCACGTGTTAGATTTCAGCATTGTCCAGTTGGATAAGGACTTATCTTATAAGGAGGATCCGATAGCTATTCCAGATCGGCAGATTCGTCAGATGAGATCCAAGAGTTTCCCTTCTGTTCGTGTTCAGTGGAGAGGTCAGCCTCCTGAGGTATCGACCTGAGAGTCCGAGTCCAATATGCGGAGCCGTTCCCCTCATTTATTTCCCGACTCAGGTACATCCTTCTTCTGTCCGTTCGAGGACGAACGGTTGTTTTAGAGGTGGAGAATGTGACGACCCAAGGGGTCATCACCTGTTTTATTACCCCATTCCGTACTCCGAAGCCTTGAAAACCTCATTTGTAGTTGCCTCAATTTATGTGCGCAGTCCGGGCGCGTAGCCGGACAGCTTAAATATGAAATTATGTGACAAAAATTCTAAGATTTGATATTAACATGAATAAATTTGACTTCGGTCAATATTTTGGGTAAACGGACCCGGACCCATGAAGTAGGAAAATATGGGACTTGTGCGTATGCCCGGAATTGAAATTCTGAGGTCCCAAGCCCGAGGAACGAATTTTTGAGTAAAATTGTTTTCTTAAAATATTTAAGAAAAATGAAAATGAAATCTGATTAAGAAGTGATGGTATCGGGCTTGTATTTTGGTTCCGGCGCCCGGTACAGGTCTTATTTATGGTTTAAGCACTTTCTGCAAAGTTTGGTTGAAATCGGATGTCGTTTAATGTGTTTCGGACTAAAAATGGAAAATTTGATGTTTTATGAAATTGGATAGAATATTCGTGGATTTTGAGGTTTAATTCAATGTATATGATGTTATTTTGGCGACTTGATCGCATGGATAAGTTCGTAGGATGTTTTTGAGGTAGTGTGTGTATTTGGTTTGGAGCCCCGAGGGCTCGGGTGAGTTTTGGATAGGTCACAGATTGCATTTTTGAACTTGGAAATCTGCAGGTGTGACTGATCTGAAGGCTTCGCATTTGCAAAGCCAGCATCACAAATGCGAACTCGCAAATGCGAGCTACTCATCGCAAATGCGAAGGTTGGTCTGGGCAGGCCTGATCGCAAATGCGACCAAGAGGTTCGCAAATGCGAAGATTTATCTGGGTAGGCCTGGTCGCAAATGCGACCAAGAGGTTCGCAAATGCAAAGGTTAACCTGGGCAGGCCTAATCGCAAATGCAACCAAGAGGTTCGCAAATGCGAAGGCTGGGAATGTCTGAAGGGTTCACAATTGCGAACCTGTGTTCGCAATTCCCATGCCAACCAGTAGCCTGCACTGTAAAAAAACTGAATTTTGACTTCATATTTCATATTTTTTAAAACTCAAACACACTTAGGCGATTTTTCCAAGAACATGACTTCTTCCAAATCATTTGTAAGTTGGTTTTTACTCATTTCTTTCAATCATTAACACATTTAACATGTTTTCAACGTAAAAATCAGGGATTTCCATAGGTGAGATTGGGTGTTTGGGGTAGAACTTAGATTTTTCTAAAATTAGGATTTGAGTGGATGATTGACCTCCGATTTGAGAGATTTTTATATGGCTAGACTCGTGAGAACACGATGGTTCTGAAAATGTAAAGTTTACCCGATTCCGAGATGCTGGCCTGGGGGCGTTTTGGTCATTTCACCTAATTTCGCGTCGTAACCTTGAATTGAATAGTAGAATCAGTTGCATGAGATGTTATTTACGGTATGAAATTTATTTGAATAGATTTGGGACATTTGGAGTCGGATACACGTGGCAAACGTGTGGTTTCGGGCTGATTGCTATACTTTGGACCCGAGGTAAGTGTTTGGTCTAACCTTAGCTTGAGGGAATAGGAGTGGAGTATAATTTGCTACTTGCTAATTGTCATACGATGTATGGGCATGGTGACGAGTATCTATACATTGGTGTCTAGCATGACTGTGAGTCCTTATATTGTGAATATTCTGATTTGGTGGTAATTTCCATGCTTAATTGATGATTTCTATATGTTGTGAAGATATATGAGATAATTGTATCCTTTGGAGCATTGGCTCAGCTTGTAATATGAATGATGAAGGTGTATGAGATAATTTTATCCTTTGGAACATTGGCTCAGATTGTAATACGAATGATAAAGATGTAATCTTTAAACTCTGTTGGAGCATTGGCTCAGATTATAATATGAATGATGAAGATATATGAGATAATTGTATCCTTTAGAGCATTGGCTCAGGTTGTAATACGAATGATGAAGATATATGAGATAATTGTATCCTTTAGAGCATTGGCTCAGGTTGTAATACGAATGATGAAGATATATGAGATAATTGTATCCTTTGGAGCATTGGCTCAAGTAATAGAGTAACTTATGAAATGAAGTGAACGAAAGAGAAAGAGCTATTCAAATATACCCTTGCCGGGTCATTGTTGCTTTTGATATTGTCTCCCTCATTGGGATGTTGAGATTACTATTATTGTTCCCTTGCCGGGATTTAATTGTTTAATTGATGTTCCTTTGCCGGGATTTAATTGTTTAATCGATGTTCTCTTGCCGGGATTTAATTGTTTAATTGATGTTCCCTTGCTGGGATTTCTATTTTATTCTGCTTACTCCCTTGCCCTTGTTTGTGATTGTTGTTTGGGTGAGGAAGAGTGTTAAAGCACGAAGGGTGATGCGGTGCACTGTTTGATTTTGTGAGGAAGAGTGTTAAAGCACGAAGGGTGATGTCGTGCCGTACGATGTACCATTCCGTACCGATATTCATTGATTATACTGTGAGGAAAGAGAGTTAAAGCACGAAGGGTGATGTCGTGCATTGTTTGATATTGTTCCCTTGCCGGGGTTATTATTTCTATTCTTTTTACTCCCTTGCCCTTGTTTGTGATTGCTGTTTGGGTGAGGATGAGTGCTAAAGTGTCGTGCATTGTTTGACATTGTGAGGAAAGAGTGTAAAGCACGAAGGGTGATGTCGTGCCGTATGATGTACCATTTCGTACCGATATTCATTGATTATAATGTGAGGAAAGAGAGTAAAAGCACGAAGGGTGATGTCGTGCCATGATTTACATTGTTTACATTTTAGGGTTTAGGGTTCCTTTATTAATTATTTTCTCCCTATATTTCTTATCCGTTGTATATATGTATATCTATTTATTTGAACTGCACAGGTTATTTGGTAATCTGGTTCTCGCCTCATCACTACTTCGCCGAGGTTAGGCTAGGCACTTACCAATACATGGAGTCGGTTGTACTGATGCTACACCTGCACTTCTTTATGTTGTGCAGATTCCGCAGCCGGACCCGGAGGACATCATTAGTGGGAGTGTCTTCCAGCGTATCCTAGAGGCTTCAAGGTATACCCGCTGGCGTTCGTGGGCCTTGGCGTCTCTTCCACCCCTTAATTTCACTTCTGTCTTGTTTTTTTTCTTCCTCTAGTTTCAGAGACAGCTATGTATTCTCTTTTCCGACTTGCATTTAGCACTCTTGTAGACTGTTCGTGAGTTTATGACTCCAGGTTTTGGGAAAAGTTTACGCGTTGTGTTATCATGTTCTCCTTATTTAGCTTGAGACTATATTTATTTCCATTGTTAAACTGTGAACCGTTTAGTTTATCCTATTAAATTGATATTAATATGCTAGTTTATCTATACAAGTTGGCTTTTCTAGCGGGTTCAACGTTAGATGCCATCACGGCCCGATGGTGGGAGTTCGGGGCGTGACACTGGATTGGTTGCAATTCGCGTTCGCACATGGGGTTTCATGGACGCATAGGGTTGAGCGGGAGTGGGAGCTGGATAATTCTTCATCGTGTTCATGCAAGTCATTTCACGTTCGCGGAGCATTAGCATCTGTGGTAAACACGTTCGCGCGGCCAGTATCGCGAACATGTAGAGTATTTTTATGGAAATAACATTTGTTCTTCGCGATCGCGAAGGATGTCCCACGATTGCGATGTGTATTTCTTCTTAGTGATTATAAAGTACTATATTTTCGGACCTTGAGTTATTTCATCACATTTTGAGTTGGGGAGCTCGAATTTGGACGATTTTGGAGGCGACTTTCACCGTATGGATTGGGGTAAGTATTTTCTACTCGGTTTCAATTGTATTCCGTGAATTCTGTCTTCGTTTTTGGCATTTGATTGATGATTTCAAAAGAGAAATTGAGGGTTTTGGTCTAAACATTTCTAGAGTAAAATTTTGAGTTTTGAACATTGATTCGGAGTCTGATTTGAGTGAAATTCGTATGGTTGGACTCATAATTAAATGGGTTGTCGGATTTTGTAAGTATTTTCGGGTTCCGATATGCGAGCCCGGGCTTGAATTTTCAGTTGACTTTGAGTAAATGTGTAAAGATTCGACCTTTATCGATTGGGTTTGCTTCTTAAGACATTATTTGATGATTTTAATTTACTTTTGGCTAGTTTTGAGCCGTTCGGAGGATCATTTGAGCGGGATGGCGCTTCTAATGTATCGATTCGTCTTGTTTCAGGTAAGTGTATGTAACGACCCGGCCGGTCGTTTTGAGAGTTGTAGCCTCATTCCCCCATTTACTGCTAATTTTGTACTTTATGACTATTATGTGACTTGTCGGGGTAGTCGGTTCGGGTCCGGAGGAATTTCAGAACGAATTGAGACACTTAGTCTTATGGTTGAAAGGTTAAATTGACATGGTTAACCAAATGTTAATCTTTGAGTACACGACTCTGGGTTGGAGTTTTGAGGGTTTCGTTAGCTCGTCGAGTGATTTTGAACTTAGGAGCGTGTCCGAATTATAATTTGGAGGTTCATAGTGGAATTAGGATTGAAATGGCAAAAGTTGGATTTTTGGAAAGCTTGACCTGGAGTGGACTTTTTTTATCAAGGTAGAATTTCGATTCCGAAAGTTGGAGTAGGTCTGCGATGTCAAATGCGACATGTGTGCAAAATTTGGGGTCAATCGGACGTGAACTGATAGGTTTCAACATCATTTGTAGAAGTTGGAATTTCCTTAGTTTTAATAGGCTTGGATTGGGAGGGATTTGTTTTTTTGATGTTCTTTGATGTGATTTGAGGGCTCGACTAAGTTCGTATGAGGTTTTGGGACTTGTTAGCATGTTGGGTTCAGGTTCCAGGGGCCTCGGGTTGATTCCGGATGGTTAACAGATTAAAAGTTGAAGTTGAGTGATTGCTGAAGTTGGACCTCTGCTAGTGTAACCGCACCTGCGGTGCTTTGATCGCAAGTGCGAGCTCGTAGGTGCGGGTTGGCTTGGGCAGGTGAGAGTTTGGAGGGGAGTGTGTAGGTGGTCACAGGTGCAAGGAATTTTCCACACCTATATGGCTACATGTGCGGTGAGAGGTACGCAGAAGCGGATAGCGTGAAGTTGCGGTAGAGAGTTCCACATCTGCGCGACCGCAGATGCGATAGGGGGACCGCAAAAGCGGAATTGCGTAGATGGTCTTGGTCCGCAAAGGTGGCTTGGATTATCATAAAAATGGAGTAAGGGAACGCAGGAGCGGCAAGAGCCTCGGATGTGTGTATGATGTCGCTTCTGCAATGCTGTAGAAGAGGTTAAGTTCCCGCATAAGCGGAAGTGCTGAACAGATTACTAAAACAAGGGTTCACGATTTTGGCTTCATTTCAGACATTTCAAGCACGGGTTTGGGCGATTCTTGAGAGGGTTTTCAAAGGGATTCTTGAGGTAAGTCCCTTGTGCTCATTATTGATCAATAATCTTGCTTCCCCATTGATTTTCTACCTAGTTGGTGTGTATTTAAGGTGTAAATTGGGAGTTTGAGGCTAGGGATTTGGAGTGTTGCATTTGGGGATTTGGAGTGTTGCATTTGGGGATTTGGGTGATTATTTGGTGTCGGATTTTGATAAATCTGGTATGGTTGGAATCGTGGTTGAATGGGCTTTTGGGTTTTGTGACTTTTGTCGGATTGAGATGTGGCCCTAGAGGCCAGCTTTGGGCCGATTTTGACTTTTTATTTAAAAATTAGTATTTTTATTCTGGAATTAATTCCTTTAGCCTGTGTTAATTGTAACGCATTATTTGTGGCCAGATTCGAGGCATTCATAGGCCGTTTCGCGAGGCAAAGGTGTATTCGAGTAGAGATTTTCTCAAATTGAGGTAAGTAACACTTCTAAACTTGGTCCTGAGGGTTCGAAACCCCGAATTATGTATTATATGATTGGTATCGAGATGACGCACATGCCAAGTGACGGGCATGCACCGTGGAAATTTTGACCTGGTCGGCTCCATGGAACTCTATAGTGGATTTACCTTGTTGATATCAGTGTTTTCATCATGTGATAAAGTAATTGAGCTGTCAATCATGCTAGAGATCATGTTTAGGATATAAGCTGGTACTGTTGGGGACCCATAGTGGTTGTTTCTTCCTGTCGACATATTGATTTCACTGAAATTTCGTGCTTAGTCATATTCATTCATCACATATCATATCTCAGTCTCTGTTGCTATTCATTGATGCATCATATCATTAGTTTTGGGCTAGTTTCATGACATTGTGAGCCCGTGAGAGAGTAACTGGAGAGATTGATGACTGTGTGAGGCCGAGGGCCTGATTATGAGTGACATTTATGGGATCGGGCTGCACGCCGCAGCAGGTTTTACTGATTTAGCCTGGATTTGGCTTATGATAGCGTTTGGGCTGAAGGAGCCCCTCCGGAGTCTGCAAACACCCTCAGCGAGCGCAGTTGATTTATATTGAGGGATGTATTTAACCTAGACATGGATCTTGTCCGAATCATTTATACCTGGGGATGGATCTTCCACACGGGTCGAATTGGCCCTACCCATTACCGAGTGACTGATGGCTCTAGCTGAACTTGCGAAGGATGTTGCTTCGCCCGGATGCAGTGATGACCAAGTTTCTTTTCTGCCACCACCAACGGAAATTCCTCCGAACCATGATGGATTTATGAAGTTTGTAAGAGATACCATGTAACTTGTATGAACAAAAATTAGTATGTATTATGTAACATGTATTTTGGCACATCTTGATTAGTTTCTTTTTCTTCTCAATGGTTGTAACGACCAGACTGATCGTTTTGAGTGTTTGCACTTTGCTCGATAGTTTGTGGGCATGAGTAGCTCCGTATGATGTATTATGACTTAGGTGAATCGTCGATTTTGGGTTTCAAGTTATTCAGAATCGGTTTGGAAGAATGATTCTCAACTAGAAGCTTCAAATTGGAAAGGTTTGATCAAGTTTGACTTTTTAGTATTTGATCTTAGATTTGATTTCTGATGGTTCCGTTAGTTCCGTTGGGTGATGTTGGACTTAGGAGCGCGTCGGGTTTGTGTTTTGGAGGCCCGTGGTAGAATTCGTCTTGAAATGGCGAATATTGGAATATTTGGAAAGTTTGACCGGTAGTTGACTTTGAAGATATCAGTTCGGATTGTGGTTCCGGGTGTTTGGAATAGCTTCGTCATGTCATTTGGGACTTGTGTTCAAATTTTGAGTTCATTACGGGATGATTTGATATGTGTCCCCGCGTGTTTTGGAAATTTGAAATTTCAAAGTTCATTGGGTTCAGATTGAGGTGTGATTCGTCGCTTCGATGTTGTTATCTATGTTTTAAGGCCTCAAGTAGGTATGTGTTATCTTATGTGACTTATGGGTATGATTGGACAGGGTCCCGTGGGGCTCGGGCGCATTTCGGATTGATCTCAGATCATTTTCTTCAAAATTGCAGCTGCTATTTCTGGTGTTCCGCACCTGCAATTGGTATTGCACAAGTGAAATGGCACAGAAGCATTCATGGAGCCGCAGAAGCGAGAGGAGGCTGGGTG
Organism: Nicotiana knightiana; assembly: GCA_005239525.1. Classification (NCBI taxonomy): domain Eukaryota; kingdom Viridiplantae; phylum Streptophyta; class Magnoliopsida; order Solanales; family Solanaceae; genus Nicotiana; species Nicotiana knightiana. Next base: position 12,092 of record MDKJ01338566.1, on the reverse strand, counting down.
AGGAAGACCGCAGAAGTGGATTTTAAAGCGCACATGCGTGCGTGCAGATCCGGGATATGGAATCGCAGGTGCGTAAGGCTTCATAGAAGCGGGATTTGACATCCACAAGTGCGGAGACTTCTAGACAAAGTTATTTTCGCAGAAGCGAAGGTTTACCGCAGATGCGACGAGTTGTCCGCAAATGCGAAAAACGCTGAGCAGAATGCTATAAATCGAGGCTTTTGTTCCTTTTTACCATATTTTGAGATCTGGGACTCAGTTTAAGGCGATTTTGGGAGCAAATTTCATCACAAGGATTGGGATAGTGTTCTCTACTCAGTTTTGATTATATTCCATGAATCTATCTTCGATTTTAGCTTTTGGTTGATGATTTCTAAGGAGGAAATTGGGGGTTTGGCCTAAAGTTTCATAATATGAATTTTTGAGTTCTGAACATCGAATTTGAGTGAAACTAGTGTGGTTGGACTCATAATTAGATGGGTTGTCGTATTTTATGAGTTTCATCGGGTTCCGAGGTACGGGCCCGGGTTGGTCTTTTTGGCCGATTTCGGGTTTTTGATTCAAGATCGATCTTTTCTGATTGGGATTGGTTCCTTTAGCCTTGTTTGATGTATTTGAGTTCTTTGTGGTTAGTTTCGAGCTGTTCGAAGGTCAGAACGTGGGTGATGGCATCCTTTGAGCTTCGGTTGGCCTGCTTGACATTGGTATTAGCTCGTTCGAGGTAAGTAACTCTTCTAAACTTAATGTTGAGGGTATGGAACCCTGCATTATGTGTTATGTGATTGGTATTGAGGTGACGCACATGCTATGTGACGGGCGTGTGGGCGTGCACCCTGTAAATTTCTATTGTTCCATGGCACTGTATAGTGGCCCTATTTTGTTGATATCTGTGTTTTCACCATGTGATAAAGTAACTGAGCTGTCAACCATGCTAAATATCATGTTTAGGCTTTTATGCTGATATTTTTAGGGCCTATACTGGTCGTTTCTTTCTATCATCTCACTGATTTCATTGATATTTCGTACTCAGTGATATTCATGGATTCATATTATATCTCAGTCTCAGTTGTTATTTATTGATGCCTCATATCATCGTTGTCGGGCTAGTATCGTGAAATTGTGAGCCCGTGAGTGAGACTAGAGAGATTGATGCCTGAGTGAGGCTGAGAGCCTGATTATGAGTGACAGTTATGGGATCGGGCTGCACACCACAACATGTTATATTGATTTATGCCTAGATCTGTTTTATGATAACGCTTGGGCTGTAGCAGCCCCTCCGGAGTCTGTACACACCCCCAGTGAGCGTGGTTGATTATATTGAGGGATGGATCTTCCCTGGACATGGATCTTGTCTGAAGCATTTATATATATGGAGATGGATCTTCTCCATAGGGTCGGATTGGCTTTTTCCTCGGTAATGAGTGATTAATGGTCATTAATGTATATATTCTGGGATGGATCGTCCGTGGACCGTATGGGCCATATACAGTACTGAGTGGTTGATCACGATGAGTGGAAAGTGTGAAACAGTAAGATTGAGTACTCTGAGAGTGTGAGTACATGATTCATCTCCTAGATGCATGACATTTGCATGCACACATGGCATATAGGCATAGAGATGCATTTTTCCTCATGTTATACGGTATTACGTCTTTTGACTGTGATGACCCAAAAGGTCATCTTGTATAATTTAGCAAAAAAAACTGTGTTTTGAGGCCCTGAAAGCCTCCGTTAATCTCACCTCGATGTGCGTGCATAGTCCGAGCGTGTAGCCGGGAAGTTTTTATGTGGAAATGTGTTGAACTGTTGAATTTATGATAATTAATGGAATAAAGTTGACTTTGGTCAATATTTTTGGTAAACGGACCCGGACCCGTGATTTGACCGTCCCGGAGAGTCCGTGAGAAAATATAGGACTCAGGCGTATTCCCGGAATCGAATTCCGAGGTCCCAATCCCGAGAAATGAATTTTTAAAGAAAATTATTTTCTGAAAATAAGAAAGACTTTTGAAAATGAACTTTGAGGTGAAATCTGTGTTACTGGGCCCGTATTATGGTTCCGATGCTCGGAACAGGTTCAATATGTGTTATGTGAGTTATCTGTAAAATTTGGAAAGAAACGGACTTGGTTTGATGTGTTTCGGATCAAATTGGAGAATTTAGAAGTTTATGAAGTTTGAGAAAATTTTATAGATTTTTGAGTTTAATTCATTGGTTTTGATGTTATATTAGTGGTTTAATTACTCGACTTAGTTTGTATGATGATTTTGAAGTCGTGCGTATATTTGGTTTTGGGCCCAAGGGCTCGGGTGAGTTCCGGGTAGGTGTCGGGGTGCAAAAGAGTTGGAAAAATCTAGTTTTCGATCTGTTTCTAGTGTTCTGTGTTTTGCTCTCCGCGATCGCGACGTGACTCACGCGATCACGATGTGTCTATTGTTGGGGGTGGAAATTACCCTACGGAAACGCAGGGCCTTGGACGGGATGGCTGTGCCTGGGGGTGGTGCTCTACGCGAACGCGAGGGGCCTCACACGATCGCATAACGTTAAAAGGATCTGGGGCTGGAGCAGCGTGTTGCTCTATGCGAACGCGATCACTTGGTCGCGATCGCGACGGTCAGTGTCCAGTACCCCCATGATCGCTGTCCCTTGTTCGTGATCGCGTAAGTCTAAAACTCAATACTCTCCGCGATTGCAACTCCCTTTCCGCGATCGCGTAGAGTAAATTCGCCTAGTCATTTTAATGCCTTAAAAACTGAAACATTACGGGATTCTCACCACTTTTATCAATCCACCTTCTTCCCCACTCTCCTTAGGCGAAATTTGAAGACCTCCATCACCATAGCTCCATAGGTAAGTGTTCTTAACATCATTTCCTCTCACTTTCATCAACTAATCACTAGAATCTAGGCCTAAAATCATGAAAACAAAGTAGAAATTAGGGGATTTGGGTAGAGTTAGGGTTTATGGGATTTTGGGTAATTCAACCTCAATTTGGGGTCGGATTTCAAAACAAATCATATATTTGAACTCGTGGGGGTATGGGTGATCGGGTTTTGGTCCGAGCCTCGTGTTTGGACCAAGCGGGCCCGGGGTCGGATTTTGGTATTTTTGGAAGAATGCTAGGAATTGTATATTTAGGCTATGGGATTGTATTAATGAGTCATTATTGATGTTAATAAGTTAATTATGTCTAGATATTGTTGTTCCGGAGTTGAATTCAAAAGGAAAGGCGGTGTTAGAGGCTTGATTGCTATTTTTGGACCCGAGGTAAGTGTCTTGCCTAACTTTGGTGAGGGAATAGGTATTGTATGCTATGTGTTAAGTGTTTATCATGTTCAATGCATAGGTGAGGTGAAGAGTACCTATGCATTGTGTGTCAAGCATGCCCGTGAGTCTATTGCCGTTAGAAATCTTATTTATTACTTCCATGTTCGTTATAATATGAACTTATCTCTACTTGGAAGTTGATTGTTGTTGAAAATCCTCGTTGATGAACTTGTGATGTAATGGTCCTATTGAGGACCCAACTGTAAAGGATATACTTGAAAAGGTTGATTATAGTTGAGACCCTGGCCGGGCAATTTGTTATGATAATGATTGATATTCTCCCATTGTCGGGTGATTATGATTTGTGATTCCACTATGCTACATTGCTTGCCATTTTGATAATTGTCATTGCATTGGTGAGGAAGAGTGTAATGCATGAAGGGTGATGTTGTGCCATGATTTACATTGATCATATCATATATTTCATAGTGAGGAAGAGAGTAAAAGCACTAAGGGTGATGTCGTGCCATGATTTATGTTGATTACATCATATATTGCATAGTGAGGAAGAGAGTAAAAGAACGAAGGGTGATGTCATGCCATGATTTATATTTAAAAGCACGAAGGTTGATGGCGTGCCATGATTTATATTTAAAAGCACGAAGGTTGATGTCGTGCTATGATTCACATTGCCATACATGATACATTGCATCGTGAGGAAGAGAGTAAAAGCACGAAGGGTGATGCCGTGCCATTTATTACATTTCTGGCATTATATTTGTTTCATTAGCATATTTCTGATAAATTGTCTTCTTGTATGTTCCTATGTACTTAATTAATTGCTCTATCTCACTTGTTACCCCCTTTGTCTGCTCCCATATCCCCCTACGTATATGTTTATATTTTTCTTTGTTTTCCACGATATATGTTGTAGAATAGGACAGGTTAACGTTTGTTGTCAAGTCTAGCCTCGTCACTACTTCGGCCGAGGTTAGGCTCGGCACTTACTCAATACATGGGGTCGATTGTACTGATGCTACACTACACATCTTATTGTTGTGCATATCCCACACTCGGACCCAGTGGACAGCGTTGAGGGAGTCACCTTCCGTCCACCCCAGAGGCTTCAGGGTATACCGCTGACGTTCATAGACCTTGGCGTCTCTCCTATCCCTAGTTCCTGTATTTCTGTCTTGTCTTTCCTCTAGCTCTCAGAGACAATCATGTACTTCCTTTCAGACTTAGTATTTAGCACTCCTATAGACAGTTCGTGAGTTTGTGACTCCAGGTTTTGGGGAATTATTGCGACATTGTATTATGTTATCTTTACTTAGTTTTGAAACTTTATCTATTTCCGATGTTAAGAATGGTGAACTATTTTTAGCTTATTCTGTTATTTTGGAGTTATCATGTTAGTTTAACTACACACGTTGGCTTGTCTAGCGGGTTCAACGTTAGACGCCATCATGGCCGAAGGTGGGATTTCTGGCCGTGACATTGACACACATTGGTATGTGGGCATAGAGAGGGATTTTTACTTGTTATCTGGAAAGAAAATGAAACTTCTTAATCATTGTAGAAAGGGTTTTGGAAAAAAACACGGTTTTCAAACTTACTCGTATTTTAGACAGTTTTTTTTGGTAAGAGATTTGGGATTTTTCAATGAGATACTTGAAAAGCATGCCTATTTTCTGGAACTGTGAACGAGTTGAGCCTTTTACTTCAGAAATACCTTTTATTACTTGTATTATGCTGTTATGAACTGTTGTAGAATAACTGTATTGGACCCGATCTTGTGATAGCTCGTCACTGCTTTCAACCTAAGGTTAGGTTTGTTACTTACTCGGTACATGGGGTCGATTGTACTGATGCTACACTTCTGCACATTGCGTGCAGATATTGGCGTCGCTGCGTTCGATGATTGTGGATTTGAAGATGTACCCACATCCATGTTGCAGCTGCCTCTGTTGTTCGGGGTAGCCTTAGATTAAATTGTGTTGTTTATGTACTTTTCAAACAAACTATGTATTTATTTCTTTTTCCGCTTTGTAAACTCTATTCTTAGAAGCTCATTATTTGTACTACCCGTCCTTGGGAGAGGTATAAATGTTAGATAATCTCTTTACTTATTGTATTGTTAATATTATTGAAATTTGGTAATTATGAGTTGGCTTACCTAGCGGGTTGGGTTAGGTTCCATCATAACTAGCGGATTTTGGGCCTTGACAGATTGGTATTAAAGCGCTAGGTTCATAGGTTCTACAAGTCATGAGCAAGTGTCTAGTAGAGTCTTTCAGATCGGTATGATGACGTTCATACCTATCTTCGAGAGGCTACAGGACATTTAGGATATACTTCCCATCTTTCTTTCCTTATCGTACGACATTGATTCAGCTTGAAGCGTAACTCTTTGAATTCCTTCCACACATTCGTGTGCGCACATGAGCGCTCGATATCGGGTGTGCATCGACGGCTTGTGATTTCCATAGTTGACACGTGAGATGTGATTTTTGTATGTTGGCGATGGGCCAGTCTGGAGGACTTGAGGCCGGGTTTTGTCTGTGGCTTGAGTACAAAGATTTCGATTATGTAACGTGCTTTTGGGACATATACGTCCGTTGGTGTCCTTATTAGTGAGATTTGTGATTGGATGACTATGTCATGAGTATGATTTGACTGCGAGATGTGTTCAGATTGTTCGAATGTGACGAGAAAATCTTACTAGAGATGTTACAAGGACTATTGGGTGTTTGATTTCTGTCTTGATTTGGCATATGGCCTCGAGTTATGGGTCTGTTGAAGGACCTCTCATGTTGTTTAGATTTGGAGTGAAGTAGGTCCTCCTGTTGTGTTATGATTTCAGAATTAGGGAGATAAAGTGATTGCGAAATAGTTACGATTATGGAGAAGTATAGAGAGATATCAGTTTGAGGCTAAGCAGGTGGGTTATCTCTTGCAGGGTGTCCTGAGGTAGTGTGATCCTTATGTTGTTTTCTATCGAGTTCTCTTTTACTAGTGAATGATATATGTAGCAATTTGAGTTTAGATCGCTTCTGGAAGTTGACTTGGCTATTACAATAGTGAATGCGAGGTTTCCAGATAATTTGATGTATTAGATGGTTTGCGCTACAGGAGCTCAGGGAGGATTCAGTTGAATCTCAATGTGGTATCATGGCAGTAATAGAGTATGGGCATTGTGAATTATTGTGTGTATTGATCCATGGCTTTGAACCAAGTGGGGGAGTCTTCTATCGACGAGTTGATTGCACGATCATGTGTTGTATTGGTTTCGGTTTGAAGTATATTGATGAATCAGTTATGACTACAATGGTTTAGATTGAGGTTGACTCGAGTAAGGGAATTTCTGGATACATGTCGTATTTCACTCTATGGGTATATAGGAATCATGGAATAATTGAGTGGTTAGTTGTGAAGGGCGTAGTGTGCGTGGAGTAGGAGATTGCTTGGTTGCTTAGGAGTGTGGATTACTTCTTAGGTTGTTGGTGTGCGAATGGGGCACATGTCGTTCGGTCTGTTTGATCAGTTTAATTGAGATTTGAGTAGAGTGGCTCGACAATGGTTCTAATGGATTCAAGATTTATATGTAACAATTTCGAGACTCCAGACTATGTATTTGGCTAGAAACGTAGATTTCATTTGATGATGTCGAGACTCGCAGTGTTTCTATATCGTTGTTGATTCTATATTTCAGTACTCGGGAAGTGAAAGAATGGCTTAAATTCATAGAAGGTCTATTCAGAGGGGATGTCTCGGTTATGGTACTTTTGGGGGTGCTTAAGAAAGGATACAACGGGTTATGAGCCTTAGGACGTTGTGATTTATGCTAGAGTCTCGTGAGGTGAGTTTTGGTTGAGGATTGTGGTATTATGGAGAGTAAAAGTATAAATTTGAAGGTAATTCAGAAGGAACTCGGAGGAATGGGACAGATTGGTAGTAGGTTGGATCGGCATGGTAATGGGTAATGATTGGTTCTTGGGTGCTTATGACGTAGTGAGTTTCTACAGGTGCTTTGTGGCAAGACTCTTGGGTTTGACGGCCTGCGTAGCCTGGTCGAGTTAGAGGGATTCAGTCCTGATGGTTTGGTTAAGTGCAGCGGGTTCGGAGAGTTCTTGATGGCTTGATATGTATATTTCCTACTGGTGTGTGGGGAATGTGGCGTATTGTGAATTTTCTCCAGGATGAAATCAAAATGGAAAATTATTGGCTAAACGAGCGTGTAGTTACTTGTCACTCGGAGTTGGTTTTGAAATTGGTTTTTTTTTGTATATTTTCATATGATGGCACGGTATATGCGGTGTGTTGTTTAGGATTGAGACTTGCATATGTAAGGTCACGGTTCCGTGTTGAAGGTAAGTTCACGAGTCCTTAGGCAGCATGGACGGTTCCAGACGATTGGATAAAAGACATTACCATTTGGTATGGCTTGATGAAAGTATACATTTTGGGGAGGGCAATGTGTTTGATTTATGGAGACGTCATTGGTTCTGTGGCACTCTCCTGGTTGATCGACTGTGGATATTCAAATTTCCTCTATGTGGCATGGAAGAATTATAGAAGTATTCCTCGTGGGATGATCGTGTATGAGAGATGTGTCAGACATTCTGGTGGTGGAGTTGAGATCAGATATGGTGGTACGTGGGTTCTATGAATTTGGAGACTACGAGTTCTCAGGAGCAGATTGTTTCATAGTTGTGAAGTGTGAGGTTGTGGCCGAAGCTAGCTAAGTGATAGTGTGTGTTGTGATTCAGTTATTATGGACTTTCGAAGGGTTATTAATCTATTGTGGGTGACAAAGTCGAATTGGGGGTCCATTGGTAGGTCCAACTAGGGATATGTATTCTACGTCGAGTCGGATTGGTTGGTTCCAAATTGTGATTGCTGAGGGATGGGTCACCCGGTCGTTGTTGAGCTTATTCATGTTATGAAATGATTGGTGGGTTACTCTTCTATGCTACGCGGAGTTGTGATTCGTTGGTTTTAGGAACCCATGATGTGGTTATATTGGGATCTTATGGCGAAATTTGAGTGAGATAAGTAATTGGGTATTGTGTGGTTGAGGGTGTATTGATGGTGTTCTTTCGGGTCTTGTGTGGCATTGTATCGTCTGATTCTCCATAGTTATGGTAATGCATTTTGGGTACTTGATGTCGAATGTCGCGTGGTTATTGATTTTGAGCAAGGCGGAGTGAGGTATAAATTATGGACCGTCGTTTGGATGGGGTCACGCCTTGCAGCGGAGTTATGTTAGGATATGATCCTTATGTTAGATTCGTGTGTTATGGTTCTACGGAGTGTGATGGGTTTTTATCATCTTGTTGTGGCGGTATTTGTTGAGCTTGCAAGACGGTTCCCTCGTTGGGGTCATTCTCTATGTTTGAGAACACTTGGCTTTTTGCTTATTGGCGCACAGATTGCACGGATTATGGCTTGAAATTTATAGTGATGTGGCATGTCACTAGAGTGGTTGTGAGGGATGAAATGAGGTCATCAAACCTAGAATGGGTGTTATCGGATCTGATTGCGGCATATTTGGAAGGATATTGACGTTGGTCGACTTAGAAATTTGTTGTAGTTCCTATCGAAGGAGAAGGAGATCCACGACTTGTTGATTTGAAGAATAGTTATGAGTTTCCACATGTTTCTTTCATCATTGGCAGTATATGAAACTGTTAGAACGAGGCTTTGTTCGATAAAAGGTGTATTACCGGCATTGGGTTGTATGAGCAGCTACTATGATTAGAATTTATCTCTATGAGTGTTTGAGTTATGTGGTATATCATGTGATTGCAACTTGGGTTATGGTTATGGCTTGATACAGCTTTTTCAGACTTATACAGTGTGTAGATGCGAGATTCTGATCTTATAGGAAATTTCGGATGCTGGAATTGGATTGTAAGCCGTATGGGCTAGGTTGGATGAAGAAATTTCATTTAGTTGTGTTATCAGATCTATGTGGGATGGGGTGACATGGGATCACCCCCGGGTATGTTCATGGTAAGGTTATACGACGATTTGATGGTTTTGAGAACAACTCCTGGCACGTTCGAGGACGAACATATGTTTAAGTGGGGGAGGATGTAACGACCCGACCAAACATTTTGAGCATTTTCACTTCGCTCGGTAGTTTGCGAGCATGAGTAGATCCGTATGATGTATTATCATTTAGGTGAATCGTCGATTTTGAGTTTTAGGTTATTCGGAATTGATTTGGAAGAATGATTCTCAGCTAGAAGCTTCAAATTGGAAAAGTTTGACCAAGTTTGACTTTTTAGAATTTGATCTTGGATTGGATTTCTGATGGTTCCGTTAGCTCCGTTGAGTGACGTTGGACTTAAGAGTGCGTCCGAATTTGTGTTTTAGAGGCCCATGGTAGAATTCGGCTTGAAATGGCGAATATTGGAATTTTTGGAAAGTTTAACCGGTAGTTGACCTTGAAGATATCAGTTCGAAATGTGGTTTCGGTAATTTGGAATAGCTTCGTAATGTCATTTGGGACTTGTGTGCAAATTTTGAGTTCATTCCGGGATGTTTCGATATGTTTCGGCGTGTGTTTTGGAAATTTGAAATTTCAAAGTTCATTGGGTTTGGATTGAGGTGTGATCCATTGCTTCGATGTTGTTATGTATGTTTTTAGGCCTCGAGTAGGTCCGTGTTATGTTATGTGACTTGTGGGTATGATTGAACAGGGTCCAAAGTGGCTCGGGCGCATTTCGGATTGATCTCGGATCATTGTTGCAGCTGCCGATTGTGGTGTTCCGCATCTGCGACTGGTATTGTGCAGGTGCGGTGGCCGCAAAAGTGATCGTGGAGCCGCAAAAGCGAGAAGAGTCTGGGTGAGGAAGAACGCAGAAGCGGATTTTGAAGTGCACCTGTGTGCGCGCAGATACAGGACATGGATTCGCAGGTGCATAAGGCTTCGCGGGTGCGGGGATTTCTGAGCAAGGTTATTTTCGCAGAAGAGGAAGGTTTACCGCAAATGTGACAAGTTGTCCGCAAATGCGGAAAACTCTGGCAGAATGCTATAAATCGAGGCTTTTGTTGTTTTTATCATATTTTGAGATGTGGGACTCGAATTAAGGCGATTTTTGTAGAAAATTTCATCACAAGGAATGGGGTAAGTGTTCTCTACTCGGTTTTGATTATATTCCATAAATCTATCTTCGATTTAGCTTTTGGTTGATGATTTCTAAGGAGGAAATTGGGGGTTTTGACCTAAAGTTTCATAATATGAATTTTTGGGTTTTGAACACTGAATTGGAGTCGGATTTGAGTGAAACTAGTATGATTGGACTCGTGATTGGATGGGTTGTCATATTTTGTGAGTTTCGTCGGGTTCCGAGGTGCGGGCCCGGGTTGAGATATTTGGCTGATTTCGGGTTTTTGATTCAAGATTGATCTTTTCTGATTGGGATTAGTTCCTTTAGCCTTGTTTGATGTATTTGAGTTGTTTGTGGCTAGTTTCGAGCCGTTCGGGGGCCGGAACGTGCATGATGGCATCCTTGGAGCGTCGATTGGCCTGCTCGGCATTGGTATTAGCTCGCTCGAGGTAAGTAACTCTTCTAAACTTAGTGCTGAGGGTATGGAACCCCGCATTACGTGTTATGTGATTGGTATTGAGGTGACGCACATGCTAGGTGACGAGCGTGTCGGTGTGCACCTTGTAAAATGGGACTCTGTAGTTCCATGGCACTGTATAGTGGCCCTATTTTGTTGATATCTGTGTTTTCACCATGTGATAAAGTAACTCATCTCTCAACCATGCGAAATATCATGTTTAGGCTTTTATGCGGATATTGTTAGGGCCCATAGTGGTCGTTTCTTGTTGTCATCTCACTGATTTCATTGACACTTCATACTCAGTCATATTCATCCATTCATATCATATCTCAGTCTCAATTGTTATTTATTGATGCATCATATCATCGTTGTCGGGCTAGTTTCATGACATTGTGCGCCCGTGAGTGAGACTGGAGAAATTGATGACTAAGTGAGGCTGAGAGCCTGATTATGAGTGACAATTATGGGATCGGGCTGCACGTTGCAGCATGTTATATTGATTTATGTCTGGATCTGCTTATGATAGCGCTTGGGCTGTAGGAGCCCCTCCAGAGTTTGTACACACCCCTAGTGAGCGCGGTGGATTATATTGAGGGATGGATCTTCCTTGGACATGGATCTTGTTCGAAGAATTTATATATCTGGAGATGGATCTTCTCCATGGGGCCGGATTGGCTTTTTCCTCGGTACTGAGTGACTGATGGTCAATGATGTATATATTCTGGGATGGATCTTCCCTGGGCCGTGTGGGCCATATATACAATACCGAGTGGTTGATCATGATGAGTGGAAAGTGTGAAAATGTGAGATTGTACTCTGAGAGTGTGAGTACCTAATTCATCTCTAGATGCATGGTATTTGCATGCACACATGGCATACATGCATAGAGATGCATTTTTCCTCATGTTATACGGTATCACGGCATTCATGATTTTGAAACACATTGGTATGTGGGCATATAGAGGGATTTTTACTTGTTATCTGGAAAGAAAAGGAAACTTCTTTACTCATTGTTGAAAGGATTTTGGAAAAATCACGATTTTCAAACTTGTATTTTTGACATTTTCTTTTGGTAAGACATTTGGGATTTTTCACTGAGATACTTGAAAAGCATGCCTAGTTTCTGGAACTGTGAACTAGTTGAGCCTTTTACTTCAGAAATACCTTGTACTACTTGTATTATGTTGGTATGAACTGTGGTAGAATACCGGTATTGGACCCGACCTTGTGATAGCTCGTCACTGCTT
>ML396362.1:0-24601 GCA_005239525.1 Nicotiana knightiana | reverse complement strand
GTTTGTTTACTTTGGGACTGCAGGTTAGATTCCTGATAGACCCCCTTGCATATTTACTTTGGGACTGCGGGTTCAATTCCCGATAGATCCCCCTGCACATTGATAGTTGGACTATGGGACGGTATCCCGGGAGATCCTTCAGATATACACATATGATGGACTATGGGACGGTATCCCGGGAGATCCACTGGACAGTTGAGAAAAGGACTACAGGACGGTATCCTGGGAGATCCTCATTGTTACCATTGTTATTGATTTGTACATATTCCGTGTTTACTCCGTTCTTTGTGTTTTTGTTATTGCCTTGTTTAACCTATCTTATTTCACTATTGTACTCATTATTACTGCTTGTTTTCATACTGTAAATTCCTATTATATTGCCCTGACCTTCCTCGTCACCACCCGACCAAGGTTAGGCTTGGCACTTACTGAGTACCGTTGTGGTGTAATCATGTAATCATGCCCCTTCTGCGCATGTTTTTCATGTGCAGATCCAAGTACCTCCACCTAGACGCACTATTCCCAAGGTGGAGAGATCTAGCAGAGACTTTGAGATACATCTGCCGCGTCCGCAGACCAGGAGTCTCTATCTTATTCCAGCTTTAGTGGAAAGCTTTTCCTTCCTTACAGTTGCTTAGACATTCTGGGGTTAGAGCAGTGTATTACATTTCTGTTAGCCTGTGTTTCCCGTGAGTTTCCGGGTTTTGGGGTGATATTGTAGACTTTTGCATTTTTGAGTTGTATATGCCGAGCGGCATTTATATACAGTCTTTCTTTTAGTTGTTCAGTTTTAATTAATTATTCCGCAAGTTATGTTGTTTTTCTTTTTTCTTTTTTTTGCATTGTTAGGCTTACCTAGTTATAGGGACTAGGTTCCATCACGACATGTTCACGGAGGGCGAACTGGGGTCGTAACATTTCTATTATTTATGATAAGTTTAGTAATTTGTCTTTATGTGTTTGTTATTAGTTCATGATTGAATATCAAACTTTAGAGTTATAAGCTTCTTTAACAATCTGAAATCAGAATCATGTACTAATCAAACGTGTTGCTTGCCCTGCATATCCTACTACTCCTTCTCCTGTTTCTAATGTGACATCTTTTGCTTCTGTAGCTTTCTTCCCTATATAGCTTGCTACATACTTACTCAGTCCTGCTGCATTGTCCTTGGCTTCCTCTGTGTTTTTCAGGGTGTAATCTTTAGCCTGCTGTGCTGATTGAACTGTATTTTGTCCTACGCTTGAAAGGGTATCTTTAGTTGTAGAGTAAGCATGTTGACCCTTCTCAAGAGCTGTGTCTTTAGCCTCTCCTGGCTTTTGCAAGGTATAGTCTTTAGCTTGTTGTGCATATTGAGCTGCAGTGTGTCCTGTACTGAAAAGGGTATCATAAGCTTATTGACCCTTCTCAAGTGTTGTGTCTTTAGCATAATCTTTAGTCTCCCTTGATTTTTGGAAAGTATAATCTTTAGCTTGTTGTGCAGATTGAGCTACATTTTGTCCTGTTGTTCAAAGATTATCTTTAGTTGCAGCATAAGTTTGTTGGCCTTTTTGAAGTGTTGTGTCTTTAGTAGCTCCAGGGTTCTTAGCAACATATTGATATCCACTTTGAATTCCATGTGTAACGTTGTCTTTGCCTTGTGCACCTTTTGGTTTTGCATAAGTACCTGCAACAAAGACAAGAGTACTGTTATGCAATGCTGATCCGCCCACTCCTTTGTCTTGTCATAGCGCTCTTCTGAATAGTTCTCCATTTGGCTTTTGTGCTTTGAATCCTTTTGTACTTATCAACATCTGATATTTAGGTTTGGAAATAGTCATATGTTGGAGGTCTTTCCTTCACTCTAATTGAACTAATATATGGTGTGGATCTGATAATTAACTAAGTGATCTTGATTTATCTGCATATACTTTTACCTTCGATATTTGATAGTGAATTGCTTTTAAAAATACTGTGTGAAGTTCTCTAAAGTTCTTCATTTATTCATATCATATTTGGCTGCGAATTTCCTTAAACCATTCGCTTATGAGTTTTTCTTATTTATTTTTTTGGGTGGGATTTGGGGTCACAGTCCAGGTCAATGCATTCTGTATGGTGGTTGACTGGTTGTTTGCTCTATTGGCAATTTCTAAAGTCGGAAACCCCAACAAATTAAAATTCTTGCCAGCTTTCTTGTTCAAATAAAATTATGTATGTTTTCTCCAGTACTGGTGATTGAAACAGATTCTGGCAGATCTCTTAACAACATTAACAGAACACTCTCACATCAAAACTTCACCTTTCTATTCATTTCTTAATGGGGTTGACAAATTCAGCATCATCAGAAACTGTATAAACCTACTTGACTAATAATCTCATCATCTAATTCTTCTATTATTCTGGAATATAATAAGAGACTACCTTTCCATTATTCTAAAAATAGGAATGGATAAAAGTTGGTTGAATATTAGGAATCGAGGTGACCAAAGGTACATAGATGGAGTAGATGGATTTCTTAGTTGGGCATTCAGTCAACCAAGGGGAAGCACTATGATTCGATGTCCTTGTAAAGGGTGTATGAATACTGCATTCAAGCTAAGGCCCGAGGTAAGAGGAGACTTATTGGAAAAGGGTTTCTGGGATTCTTACAAAGTGTGGGACTTGCATGGAGAAGTGTTAGTTAGAGTTGAAAATTCTAACGTAACACTCAATAATGAAGTAGAAGATGATAACATTGAAGAGGATAATATTACATAAATGATTCACGACGCTCGTGGACATACGAATGTGGAGGATAATAATAATAATACTTCTATGGACAATGAAGAGCCAAATTTACATGCATCAAAGTTCTACAAATTATTAGAAGATGCTCAGACAGAACTTTATCCTTGTTGTAGTAAAGTCTCAAAATTATCTTTTGTTGTTAAACTACTTCACTTGAAGTGCCTTAATCATTGGAGCAACAAATCAATGGATGAACTGTTGAGTTTCTTTAAATAAGTTCTTCCGGAGGGGTCATTTGTGCCCAGTTCTTTCTATGAAGTGAAGAAAGTTCTTCGTGACCTAGG
Organism: Nicotiana knightiana; assembly: GCA_005239525.1. Lineage (NCBI taxonomy): Eukaryota > Viridiplantae > Streptophyta > Magnoliopsida > Solanales > Solanaceae > Nicotiana > Nicotiana knightiana. Next base: position 21,553 of record ML396362.1, on the reverse strand, counting down.
CTTGGGTTACACAAAAATAGATGCATGCGAGAATGATTGTATTTTATATTGGCGCGATTATGCCAATGCGCAATCATGTCCTAAGTGCGGTAAGTCTAGAAGGAAGTCAGAAGAAACCAAAGGCAAGAAAGTAGCTTGTAAAGTGTTGAGACATTTTCCAATCAAACCAAGGCTCCAGAGATTGTATATGGCAAGAGAGACGGCAAAAAAGATGAGGTGGCACAAGGATAAAATGTTGATGATGGTTTCTTGCGACATCCCTCTGACTCCATAGCATGGAAATCCTTTGATGAGAGACATCCCACCTTTTCAGCTGAATTAAGAAATGTTCGATTAGGTTTAGCAAGTGACGGATTCCAACCTTTTGGGAACATGAGTGCCAATCATAGTATTTGGCTAGTCGTACTAGCAAAATATAATTTTCCCCCATGGGATTGCATGAAGGATCCGTATTTCATGATGACACTTCTTATTCCAGGCCCTAAGTGTCCAGGAAATGATATAGATGTATACTTGCAACCAATGATTGAAGAGTTGAAAGAATTATGGGATGGAGTCGAAACTTATGATTCCTACTCAAAATCAAATTTTATGATGCTTGCGGCTGTAATGTGGACAATTAATGACTTTCCTGCATATGGGAACCTTTCAGAATGGTCAACAAAAGTCAAGCTCGCATGTCCTTGTTGCCATAAAGACACACAATCGGTTTCGTTGTGTAGTAAGTTGTGTTATATGAGTCATCGTCGCTTCCTTCCAATGGAGCATCCATGGCGCCGAAATAGGAGAAAATTTGATGGAAAGGTATAAAAGAGTTCTGCACCTACTCCTTTAACAGGCGATGAAGCACTTATGCAATTACAGGGCTTGGGCAATGTGAGTTTTGGGAAGGGAAAAAAGCGAAAACGTGATTTTCCCCAAAGTGCTTACAATTGGAGGAAGAAAAGTATATTTTTTCAATTGCCTTACTGGAGTACTCTTCTGTTACGACATGACCTTGATGTGATGCACATAGAGAGAAATGTGTCTGACAATATAATATCAACTTTGATGAATATGGTTGGAAAGACAAAGGACACATTAAAAAGTAGAGATGACTTGGTGGACCTTGGTATTAGGCAAGAATTGCATCCAATTGAGGATGGGGATAATGTGTTGTTACCGACAGTATGTTACGCATTGTCCTCGGAGCAGAAGTTGAAGTTATGTCATTGTAGTATCCTTATTCATCTTAATGCCACACTTATCAACCGTGCATTTCAGAGATCTGTGTAGGAAGCAGTGCACTTCTATATTCTTATTGATGTTTTTCTACATCATGCAGGAGGGTACGACAAGACGAGGTAAAGGTCGAAGTGGAACTGGTCGTGGACGTGGCCGTTTTCAAAGAAGTGGTAATGCTGGAGCGATGTCTCAGCCACAAGTACAACCAATATGGAATACTGGTCGTGGACTTGGCCGTTTTCAAGGAAGTGGTAATGCTGGAGCGATGTCTCAGCCACAAGTACAACCAATACGGAATACTGCAACATCTGTGTCTCAGCCACAAGTACAACCAATAGGGAATGCTGCGGCATCTCTTGAGACAGGACAATCAAATAATCCTAGTCAAGAACCTCTAGAGATAGGACAAATATCAAGTAACCCTTGGCAGAGACCTTCTATAGAGACAGTATCGTCAAGGAACCTAGACAGAAGTGTACTTCCCTCTCCTGAAGTTGAAAATGAAAATGGTGCAGGTTAGTTTTGATTTTCATTCAATCTTCTTCTTCTTCTTCTTCTTTTTCTTTCTAAACGTCCAAAATGCGCCGAAATGCTGGCGAATTTTTTTTACCTTCAGTTGTTTATCAGAAAATTTCTGCCTAATTTTTTCGTTTTCTGATCACATATACTATTTTTTCTTTGTATAGTTTCTTCCAGAAGTAAAAAGAGAGGAAGAGGGAAATATAAATCCAAAACAGTAGATATAAAAACTAAGTATGGTGGAAAAATTACAATTACAATTACAATTCCAGATGATATTGATAGAGCAGTAGGTCCTGGGGCTAGAGATATTGTTAATTATTGTGGTTTAATCATGAGGAGCACTATCTCGTTCAATGATGGGAATTGGCAAAAGATTGTTTCAAAACATGAAGAAGCAATGTGGTTGAAGGTCAAGGTAAAATTATTTTTAATATCGTATCAACTTCCTATTGAATCATTTATTTTTGTGTTAGAATATCAATTATAATGGTACATGTATGTTTAGGATAAATTTGAAGTTCTTGGCGGCGTGCAAGATAATAGGTTTCAAGCCTTTGCTATCGATACTATGCGATGACTTTTTAGAGCTTGGAAAGCTCGACTGAGCATTCTCTACTCTTGCCATGTTGATGAAGGAAACATATTGTCTCGTCGACCTGAAGATGTTGAGATAGAGGACTGGAAATACTTAGTAGAGTATTTTGGAAGTCCGGAGTTTAAGGTAACTTAATAACAATGTTTCATTCACTGCCCTTTGAATAATGGCTTCTTAATCATTGACTTAATGTAGGCTGTAAGCGAGAGAAATAAAAAGAATAGGGAAAAGCAGATAACTAAGCATGCTTGTGGTACGAGGTCTTTTGCAGAAGTAGAGGAATCGACGGTGAAATATATTTATTTATATGTTATTAATTAAAAATCTTTTTTATTTATATAATCCTTTATTTGATTCTGTATTATTTCCTTATTGAACTATATTTTAGAAAAATCCTGTTACTGGAGAGAAGGAACCGGTAGATAGAGTTTGGGAGATCCAACATACACGTAAAAATGATAGAGGAGAAATAGTGTGAGTGGATCCACAATCCCAACAGATTCATGTAATATTATTAAATCAATACCTTACTATCTTTTATTCCTTTTTATTAGCTTTGGTGTAAATAGTTATGCGTACTTGTAGTGCCAGCTCCGGGAACTTGTGCCTCAGCAACAATCTAAAGAGATTGAGCAGCCCATGACTAGAGATGAGATTTTATCCTCTGTTTCTTGGTGAAATTACAGGTTATATTCGTGGTAAAGGGTATGGAATGAAGCCTCCAAAAAGTAGTCACAACCAAGCGGCAAACATAGAGGCTAGTGTGTCTTCTACAATAGAAATCGTGCGTCAAGAGATGAAAGCTGATATGGATCGAAAGCTACAAGAAGAATGTGAACAAATGGATGCGGAGTTGAAAAGGAACATGAAGCAAGATTTGCAAAGACAGTTGAATGAGAAGCTTGAACATGTGAACGTGGAAGTAGAGAAGAGGGTCAGTTTAGAAGTAGCAAAGACAATCCAAGAACAACTGGCTTCTCTCATGACCAGAATGCAACAGGTAATTTACTCTTAATATTTTTATACTATTATTGATCCATGCCATGCTCAATATGTTCTTTCAGTGTCCTCTGTTAGTGTATATTAGAGTACAAATAACACTGGACTAGTTTGGGCTGATGCATTCACCAGTGTAACTGGACTAGATGGTCACATTTGTTTTCTGCTTACCTTATGCATCTAGACCGATATTCTGATGTACTTAATACTGTACTAGAGTTAGTTCTTAGCCATGTTGTTAGCCAAATGTGTTGCCCTGCTATTTATGAACTTTAAAGTGTGTTCCATTCCTGGATTAATCATATGTTGTTTAGTACTACCTATGGTTTACAAGGTGAAAGTGAAACATCCAGCTTTTCTCTAATGTGTAACCTGATAGTCTAGTTTGTGATGTATCCTTGCCTACTAAGTTCTGGTGCTGCTTAGGCCTTTTGTGTTGTGACTGGTATTTAGCATGTTCAAGGCTCTTTATGCTCAATTAAGCTTTTTTGGAGACCTTGTCCACTAACTTGTTTGGTTATGCTATTCTCATTAGGCTGTCATGATAGACATCTTTATATGAATGATATGCTTTGTTGGTTTCCTGTGTATTATTCCACTAGACTCTCGTGTTTAAAATTTCATGCCTAAGTTCTTTATGCTAATTCTGGACCATGTTTTCTTTGAAACTTTACTTGAATGGTATGCTATCTCATGTTGGTCAATACTATCACCTTAGACTTCTTCCTAAAATGCAAGCATGAACCTGCCTTATGTATGCCCTATGAACTTATCAATATGCTCTGGTGAACTTATCAATTTCCTGTGTATTATCTTCTCTTTCCTCTGCAAAAAAGGTCCTCAGTCCCCTCTCTCTCTCACACAGACACACACTTTACCATCTTCTACAGCAAAGTTGCCGAAAGGAATGTCCTCTTCCTCTTCCTCTTCTTTTATTTGGTTCACTGATCATTCTTACTCGTGTCTGTTTACGTGAAATTGAATTCTCTATCCCACTTCATTTTTTAGCTCAAATTGTGTTTCCTAAAATCATTGTAGTTAGAAGTCTAAATATCCCATAAGATGATTAAAGTGTCTTGGAGAATCAAAGATATTACAATAAACAGGAATAGAAGACATCGAAATAAAATAAAGTGGAAAAGAGGAAGCTAACCAGTCAAAACTACTAAAATCGCATTAACTCACACCAAATCCGCTAATAAGGATCGTTGAAACTTGAAACTGTTCGAAGTCTCATTTGGACCCGAGGGATGTAAAATTTCAACTCTTGGCAGTTCATAGTGTCAATGTTTTTCTGTTTTGCCTTTTGCTTTTAAAGATAAGACAGCAGAAAAAATTACCAGACCACACCCAACTTGCATCCAGTTCTGCATCTTCCACAAAAAAATGCAATGGCTTTAAAGATACCTCTTCTTCAAGTCTATACCTAAACCAGCATAAAAATTTTAATGGAATTTTTGCAGTTCAGATCAATCTTGATTGGAGCAGTAAATGTTTTACATGCTAGTTGATGTTATCCATGTTTGTGAACAAGAGGTATCTACTTAGAGATTCAGAGTGTTTCTCATAGAAGTTGCCAGGCACCTAGATGTCATGTAGGTTCTTTCACCATAAGAAAATAATATGCAGTTTAACAACATAATTGAAAATAGTAATAGCCCTTGTTTGACATGCCAACTACCCAGCAGAGATATATTATAAGCTCAAAGGAAATAGAGGAAAGGACCAAGAGAAGAAGGTGCAGTTTCAGATTTCATATAGGTTGTTAATCTTTCATCTTGCATGTGGAATAAAACCAAAAGAGTAAGATGTAATATGTCCATTTTTGCTTCTGAAATCTTACAATGATTTAGTGATCTTGTGTTTTTTTTTTTTTTGTATAATAACAGGGAGGAGGTTCTTGAATGTCGAGACAACCAAGGAGGGGCTTCAAGGAACTTAGTATTTTGCTCTTTTTGGATGTATGTAATACAATTACAATGAAGTATTATGCATTACATATGTAATTCACATTTTAGTAATGGAGTATTTAATATCATACTTAAGATATTCTTTTGGTTTTTGTAAAATACTATTGGATGCGTTTCTATATATAATTTTGGTCATTACAATTGCTGAATTAAATAGGTTTCAATTGTGATAAAATCTTATTATGTAATATTGAAGTTTCCACTAATTTTTTAATAGGTTTTGTAGCAATTATTATTGCCAATACATGTCATTCTCTAGCAGCGAGCTCATAGTCTCCACTGATTGTTTAATAGTTTTTGTAGCAATTATTATTGCCACTAAATGTCATTCTCTAGCAGCGAGCTCATAGTCGCCACTGATTGTTTAATAGTTTTTGTAGAACTTATTATTGCCACTAAATGTCATTCTTTAGCAGCGAACTCATATTCGTCACTGATGATTTAGTATTTTTTGCGGCGACACCAATTGTTACTAAAAGTAACTCTCCAGTGGCGATATGAAAGTTGTTGTAATAGCTAATTGTTTTCGTGGCGACATTAGTTGCTGCTAAACGAACCTATATTGTAGCGATTAAAAAGCAACCACTGATAGTAATTTCTTTTTGCGGCGACAATTGTGCTGCTAAAAGTCACTAATCAGTGGCGACTTACGCCTGAATCTATTTCGTGAAATTATTTTTTGTGGAAATTGGGCATACATTTTGTAGCGACTTGCGGTGAAAGTTGTCGCTGCTAAAAGTAACTAATCAGTGGCGACTTACGCCTAAATCTGTTTCGTGGAATTATTTTTTGTGGCAATTGGGCATACATTTTGTACGACGATGTCGCCACCAAAAGGAGACATTTAGTGGCGACTTTATGTAGTCATCACAAATAATGTTTAGTAATAGACTTACATGCAGCAACCCCAATGTCGCTGTTATAAACCTTTAGCGGCAACATTTTAATATTTTGTAGCGACATTGGTTGCCACTAATAGACAGTTTTCTTGTAGTGACGCCAGCTCCTGGCATGCCCACGTAGTAGATATTCTATTCTTTTGGGTTGTAAATATTGGTGGTGATTACTATATTTATTACTCACTTTTGGTTGTCTAAGCCACTTGTTTACTTCGAAATTTGAAATATAAAAGAAAAATCTCTCAAGTATGGGAAATTATTTTATAAATTAAAAAGGGGATCACTAGTAAATTAAGATCGGCTTGCCTGACATCGTACTTGGGCGCCATCGCGACCTAAATTGGGATTTGAATCGTGACAACATGGTATCAGAGCTCTAGGTTCATGTAGGTCTCACAAGTCACGGGCAAACCTAATAGAGTCTTACGGATCGATACGGAGACGTTTGTATTTATCTTTGGGAGGCTATAGGGTGTTAGGAAACCTCTCTTTATTCATGTTCTATCGTGCAGTCGATGGTTTACTAAATCTCATTCTTCTATTCTCTCACAGATGGTGAGGACTCGCGCGACTGACATTCCAGACCCGAGAGATACCGCTACCCCCGCCGTCTGAGGCCGTGGTAGAGGCCGAGGGAGGGCACCGGTAAGAGGTAGGGGACGAGGGCGTCCCAGATTTATTCCGTTAGCACCCCCAGTGGATCTGGCAGAGGATCCCATTAATGAGGATCAGGGTGAGGTGCCCCCAGCAGATCCAGCTCCGATGGACTTCATGACTGCACCAGGCTTCCAGGAGGTCATGGGCCATATGATGCGGTTCATGGATACTATGACACATGCTGGTTTATTTCCAGAGGATCCTGCCACATCCCAGGCGGGAAGGGGGTTCAAACCTCTACTGCCCAGGCCACAGGACATGCAGAAGTAGTATATCATACCCCGGGCACAATGCACATGGGTGAGCCCAGCCTGTAGCAGCAGCACCTAAGCTCAGACCAGCTGCGGACGGCGATTCGCAGAAGTTACTGGATAGATGGACCCGATTGCACCCTCCTATCTTCGGAGGTGAGAGGGGAGAGGATGCCCAGGACTTCATTGATAGGTGTAGGGACAGACTGCACAACATGAGGGTACTGGAGTCCCATGGAGTAGACTTCACTACTTTTCAGCTTGAGGGCAGGGCTCGCAGATGGTGGCAGTCTTATTTCCTTGGTAGACCAGCAGGTTCCCCTCCTATCACTTGGGATCAGTTCACTCAGTTGTTTCTGGAAAGATATATCACACCCTCCGAGAGGAAAGAGCTACGGTATCAGTTTGAGCAGCTGGAGCAGGGACAGATGTCAGTGATAGACTACGAGGCTCGATTTTCAGAGTTGTCTCGTCATGCCATTATGATACTCCCTAATGATGCTGAGAGAGTGCGGAGATTTGTAGATGGGCTGCACTCAGGTATTAGGGCCAACATGTCCCGAGAGGTGGAGATGGGGACTCCCTATCAGCTTGTGGTCGAGATAGCTCGCTGGATTGAGGGTTATCGATCGAGGGGCAGACAGCAGAGTCAGCAGGATAATTGAGCTAGATTTTCTGGAGATTTTAGAGGTGCCCTAACCAGGGGTAGAGGTCAGTTCGGTAGAGGCCAGCCTAGCAAGCCTCCATATTCAGCTCCTCCACCACCACCCCTTGGTGCTCCGGTGAGGACCTATTTCAGCGCCATGCCGGAGAGTTCCTACCGTCCACTTGCCATTCAGGGTTCCTCAGGCGGGTATTCTGGTCATTAGGGTTCTTCTATTCCTTACTTCAGTGCCATGCCAAACGGTTCTCACTGTCCCCCAGCTATCCAGGGTTCTTCTTCAGGGCAGCAGGACATGCCACCGGTGAGATGTTATGAGTGTGGGGATTCAGTCCATATGAAGAGGACTTGTCCCAGGCTTCTGGGCAAGGCCGTTCAGCAGAGTTATCAGCCTACATTATCAGCACCGGCGGTTCATCCACCCAGAGTTGGAGGGCAGGCTGGTAGAGGTCGTCCCAGAGCTGGAGGCCAGGCAGGGGGAGCTCAGTCGGCCCCTATTCATTCCAGCGAAGGTCAGTCATCCGGTACTTCAGCTAGATTCTATGTTATTCCGGCCAGATCAGATGCAATGGCCTCAGATGCCGTGATTACAAGTATTATTTCAGTATGTGGTAGAGAGGCATCAGTGTTATTTGATCCAGGATCCACTTATTTATATGTTTTAGCCTTATTTGCTTATTTCCTGGATGTTCCTCGTGAGTCCTTGGGCCCTCCTATTTATGTGTCCACTCCCATGGGCGATTCTGTGGTGGTAGACCGGATTTATCGGTTCTGTTTGATTACATTTTGTGGGTTCGAGACTAGAGCAGACCTCGTACTACTAGATATTGTTGATTTTGAGATTATCCTGGGCATGGATTGGCTATCTCCCTATCATTCCGTGCTAGATTTCCATGCCAAGACAATTACTTTAGCCATGCCCGAGTTTCCTAAGCTGAAGTGGAGGGGTTCCTAAATTAGTGCAGCCAGTCGGGTTATTTCTTTCCTGAAGGCTTGACATATGGTCGAGAAGGGTTTTCTGGCGTATCTTGCTTATGTGCGGGACACCACCGCCGAGTCTCCGACGAGTGATCCAGTGCCAGTGGTTCGAGAGTTTGCTTATGTATTTCCTTCAGACCTTCCAGGAATGCCTCCGGATTGTGATATTGATTTCTGCATTGATTTAGCTCCAGGCACCTAGCCTATATCTATCCATCTGTATCGTATGGATCCTAAAGAGTTGAAGGAGTTGAAGGAGCAGTTTGAGGAGTTGTTGGCTAACGGGTTCATCAGACCGAGTGTATCGCCGAGGGGTGCTCTACTTCTATTCGTGAAGAAGAAGGATGGGTCCATGCGGATGTGTATTGATTACCTCCAATTGAACAAGGTCACCATTAAGAACAAGTATCCTTTGCCGTGCATCGATGATTTATTTGACCAGTTTCAGGGTGCTCGGGTGTTTTCTAAGATTTATTTGAGATCAGGATATCATCAGTTGAAGATTCGGGCCTCAGATGTTCCGAATACTGCTTTTCGTACGAGATATGGCCATTATGAGTTCCTGGTGATGTCCTTTGGCTTGACTAATGCCCCAGCAGCATTTATGGACTTGATGAACAGAGTGTCCAGGCCGTATATTGATTGCTTTGTCATTGTCTTCATTGATGACATTTTGATTTACTCACGTAGCCTGGGGGAGCACAAGAAGCATTTGAGAGTTGTGCTCCAGACTTTGCGCGAATAAAAGCTATATGCTAAGTTCTCCAAGTGTGAGTTCTGGTTGGATTCCGTGGCCTTCTTGGGACATGTGGTATCCAGAGAGGGTATCAAGGTTGATCCTAAGAATATTGAGGAAGTTCAGAGTTGGCCGCGTCCTACTTCAGCTACAGAGATCAGGAGCTTTCTGGGCCTAGAAGGTTATTATCGTCGATTTGTGGAGGGATTTTCTTCCATTGCATCCCTATTGACTAGATTGACTCAAAAGAATGCCTCGTTCCGATGGTCCGACGAGTGTGAGATGAGCTTTCAGAAGCTCAAGACAGCATTGACCTTAGCACCAGTTCTAGTGTTGCCTTCCGGTTCTGGGATATATACAGTGCATTACGACGCTTCACGCGTTGGCTTGGGGTGTGTGTTGATGCAGGAGGGGAGAGTTATTTCTTTTTCTCCGCACCAGCTGAAGGTTCACAAGAAGAATTACCATGTGCACGATTTGGAGTTGGCGGCGATTGTTCATGCCCTTAACCACTTGCAGCCTCTTGGCGCCACCCTGAACCACTGTCTCCCGTAGCTCTGCCAAGCACGGATCATCAAATTGCCGAGCCTTAATCTCTCCCAATAACGAAGTCTGGGAAACTACGTGTGTTAGAACTCGGCGAGGCTCTGAAAGGTCTAATCTCACCAGGCGATTAGCCAAGAACTGAATGTCCAAGGCTAGAGGTCTCTCCTATGCTGCAATATAAGCCAAGCCACCCATACTCTCCGCCTTCCTGCTCAAGGTATCTGCTACCACATTTGCCTTGCCCGGATGATAAAGAATGGTGATATCATAATCCTTTAACAACTCAAGCCATCTGTGCTGCCTCAAATTAAGATCCCTCTGCTTGAACAAGTGCTGCAAGCTGCGGTGGTCTGTATAAACCTCACATGACACCCCATACAAGTAGTGCCTCCAAATCTGCAAGTCTTGCAAGCTGAGGAGGCTCACAATTCGCGGTATTCTGTTCATCCTGGTGCTACAAAGATGTATCATGACTTGAAGCAACATTTCTGGTGGAGGCGGATGAAGAAGGACATAGTGGGGTATGTGTCTAGATGTCTTAATTACCAGCAGGAAAAGTATGAGCACCATAGGCCAGGAGGTCAATTTCAGCAGATGCCATTCCTGAGTGGAAATGGGAACGCATCACGATGGACTTCGTGGTTGGTTACCTCGGACTTTGCGGAAGGTTGGCGCGGTTTGGGTCATTGTGACCAAATCGGCGCATTTCATTCCAGTGGCTACTACTTATACTTCCGAGAGGCTGGCCCAGATCTACATTTGGGAGATAGTCCGGTTGCACGATGTGCCGGTTTCCATTATATCATATCGAGGTCCCTAGTTCACCTCACACTTCTGGAGAGCATTGCATAGTGAGTTGGGCACCCAGATAGACCTCGGCACAGCATTTCACCCTCAGACTGACGGTCAGTCGGAGCGTACAATTCGGATATTGGAGGACATGCTCAGGGCATGTGTGATTGACATCGGAGATCGGTGGGACCAGTTCTTGCCTTTGGCCGAGTTTACTTACAATAATAGTTATCAGTCCAGCATTGAGATGGCACCATTTGAGGCTTTGTGTGGTCGGCGATGTCGTTCTCCTATCAGGTGGTTTGCACCTGGCGAGGCTAAGTTATATGTCACCGAACTGGTGAAGGATGCTTTGGAAAAAGTGAAGTTGATTCAAGAGAGGCTCCGCACAGCACAGTCCAGACAGAAGAGTTACGCGGATCAAAAGGCGTGTGATGTATCATTTATGGAGGGAGATAAGGTCCTATTGAAAGTCTCGCTGATGAAGGGTATTATGAGGTTCGAGAAGAAGGGCAAGTTGAGCCCAGGTTTATAGGTCCTTTCGAGGTGTTTAGGCGAGTTGGGGAGGTTGCTTATGAGCTAGCTTTACCTCCCAGTTTGTCAGGATTTCATCCGGTCTTTTATGTATCCATGCTCTGGAGGTACCACACCGACTCCTCTCACGTGGTTGATTTTAGAACTATTTAGTTGGATGAGAGGTTGGGCTACGAGGAGGAGGCAGTTGCTATTATTGCTAGACAGGATCGCCAGTTGAGGTCCAAGAGAGTTTCTGCTGTGAAGGTCTAGTAGAGGGGCCAACCAACCGAGGAGGCGACCTGGGAGTCCGAGGAAGGCATGCGGAGCAGATATCCGCACTTATTCAGCACTTCAGGTATGATTCTAGGCCCGTTCGAGGACGAACGTTTGTTTAAGAGGTGGAGAATATAACGACATGACGATCGTTTTGTGTTATTGCACCCCGTTCTCCTAAATGAAAATTCCCATAGCGGCTTATTATGATTTATGACTTGCGGGGGCGGGTAGTCCGGGATTCGGAAGTGTTTAGAGTAGTATAGGAACACTTAGTTCCTTAAGGTTTGCCTTTTTGGCCAAGTTTGACTTGGGTCAACATTGAGTAAACGACCCCGAAATCGAGTTTCGATGGTTCCGGTAGCTTCGTATGATGATTTCGGACTTGGCCGTATGTTCGGAATGGGTTTTGGATGACCCGGGAGCGTTCCGGCGCCCAATATCGAAATAAGAGTTTCCTTAAGTTCATATTATGGTTTGGGACGTGTTTTTGTGTTATCGAGTTCCGAATGAAATTCCGAGACCGGGAATAGTTTTGTTATGTCGTTTATGACCTGCTTGCAAAATTTGGTGTCATTCTGAGTAGTATAGGTCGATTCGGTGCACTGTTAGCAAATTCAAGAACTTGAAGTTCTTAAGTTTGATCTTTAGGGGTTTTGAGGTGTGATTTTGAGTTTTAGCGTTTTTTGAATGTTCCGAAGGCTCGAGCGAGTATGTATTATGATTTGGGACTTGTTGGTATACTTGGGCGGGGGCTCGGGTGGGCCCAGGTGCCTCTCGGGCACCATACGAGGCTAAAAACCAGCTGAAGCAATTGCTGGTGCACATGTTCTGGTGTGACCGCAGGTGCGGTTGCCCAGTCGCAGGTGCGGGATCGCTCTTGCGGTCCCAGCCTCGCAGGTGCGACCTCCATATGGGTTTCCCTCTTCTCGTAGGTGCAGGCCCTTTCCCGCAGGTGCGGACTCAGTTACGCAGGTGCGAGCCCAGGCCCCTTGTCCTAGTTCCGCAGGTGCGAGCCTTTACTCGCAGATGCGAGACTGCAGGTGCGGTCTTTGAGCCACAGATGCGGAACCACTGAAGGTAGTGAGTTCTTTAAAACACGGGAATTCTTCATTTTTCTCCATTTCTTCCCACCATTAGAGACTTTAAGATCTTGGAAAAGAGCCCCACGACCTAGCTACTGAAAGGTAAGTGAATTCTACCCTAATGTTAGTTTAATGCATGAATTCCTAGTCAAATTAACTACCTAATTAGTGAAAATCAAGGATTTGGGTAGTAACCTAGGGCTTTGTGAAAATTTAGGGAATTACCCGTTAATTAGCCATGAAATCATACAAAAACCACATAGTAACGATCCTTAGGTTATGGGTAAGTGAGTCCTTCAAAAATTTCCGGAATCTGAGCATGTGGGCCTGGGGGTGTATTTTGAGATATTTCAAAGTAGGCTAAAATGGTTAAGTAAATAGGGAAATTTCATGCATTTGAGTCTAAATTAATGTATTCATGCAACATTTGACTAGTTTTGAATCCTTGGGAGACGAGTTGGGAGATTCCGGCGCATTCTTGACCCGGAAAGTAGGTTCTACACGAGGTGAGTCTCCTTTCTAACCTTGTAAGAGGGAATTGTCCCCATATGTGACTATAAATAATAGCATGTCCTTATTATTGGGGGCTACGCGCGTACGAAGTGACGAGAGTCCGTGCGTAGCTACTAGTATATTGTGTTGGCTAGTTTTAAGACTCACAAGCATGCTTTTATGTTCCTTACATGTGTCCCTAAATGTATTTTGAGTTTCATAGTATCCTTGAATTGGTATGAGAGCATCAGGAAGTTATGTTCAAAAATTATATTTCTTAAGTTCTTGCCCTTACGTATAATCTCTGTTAAATCCCTAAATATTGATAATTTTGTGTATGTAAAGGGCACCCGCGTCACATGTATGACTCGTGAGCGGGATAGCCCTACCATTATGTCAACCGCATCGCATGTTCGATTCGCGAGAGGGGTAATAGATACATCTACGGTTCGAGCTTTTCGACCCTCAGCAGTGCACATTTATTTTCACTGACGCTTAGGCCGTATACTTTCGGCATACTATGTGTTATATAATTTACTGGGAGTTTTGTTGTAATTGTATAAACTGTTTCATGTGAAAATGGAATTTAGTATATTATATGCTAGTGAAATTTGACATGCAAAGGTAATTACAATTATACTTGATATTTTATGTCTTTGTGATTACTACAACTGTTATGCCTGCCTAAACCCTTATTAAATTATGTTATTTAAATTTTGACCTTAGTAAGTATCACGTCTACCTCTCGTCACTACTTCTTCGAGATTAGGCGGGATACTCACTGGGTACATATTTTTTTATGTACTCATGCTACACTTTTGTACTGAATTGTACAGGCTCTGAGGCAGGTGCATCTGGGTATTCATCCGGACCTCGTCTCTGACGTATATTTGGCGTGGACCTCTCGGTGAGCTGCTTTCCTTGACGTTTTTCTCTGGCAGCACCTTGGAATTCCTCTTTTCTTTTACTAAGTCTGTATTACTTTTCTTCAGACAGTAGGGCAAACTTGTACTTTCGTTTGGATACTCGTTTTTACTAGATGCCCGTAGACCTGTGACGCCAGTTCCTGGCATGCCCACGCAGTGGATATTCTATTCTTTTGGGTTGTAATTATTGGTGGTGATTACTATATTTATTACTCATTTTTGGTTGTCTAAGTCACTTATTTACTTCGAAATTTGAAATCTAAAAGAAAAACCTCTTAAGTATGGGAAATTATTTTATAAATTAAAAGGGATCACTAGTAAATTAAGGTTGGCTTGCCTGACATCGGAGTTGTGCGCCATCGCGACCTAAATTGGGATTTGGGCCGTGACATCATGAGTGGCAATGGATTTTATGATACATTAGATAATAGCATAAAGTGATGAAAAGCAGGTACGAACAGCGGAAACAAATAGCCAGGATCACTTGCATGTAATATAGACAACACAAATCACAGATTTTAATCAAGCATAAAATCGAACTTATCTCTTGAATCGTGACCGCGATCGCGAAAATCATCACCAGTTCCACGGTCTTCTGCTATGTGACCCAAATAATGCCCGGAATTAGCGAAATTCGTGTGGGAGAATTTCTTCTAGGAAAACGTGTGGTGAAAACCATTAGCCTCCTTATTAAATAAGACCACTTTTATATAGGCACAGGTTTTAGGGTTTAAAACCTTTTCCCAAATCTGTTGGATCTTCCTTTTCCACCAAGAAATATAATTTCATTTAATTCCTAATTATTCGGGCATAGTAGGGACCGTAGTACTTAATTAACGAGGCTTCCTATTATGAAATTAATTCGAAATATCCGAATCAATACTACCATAATAAGTTACGAATTTGCACTCCTCAGTTCGATTTTGAAATTCTTCCATTAAATCTTATTTAACTCCCCAGGTTAAGATTCGGATACTAATCAAATAAATTAAATTACTGACAATTTAATTCATTGATTATTTCCTTTAGACTTTCGCTTAACTTATTTCATGTGACGGATACAAAATCTACCTGCAGGGTTTACACATGAAAACTTATAAGCTTTCATAAAGGTGTATCATCAATCTCTAGACCGAGACATGGATTCCTACAACTAATTATTACTTCGCCAATGTATATCACTATTGTCCAATTTACCAGGCATATTGACCCTCGAAAGAATCTCGCCTTTTAATAAATCAAAACAATAATAATATACACAGCTAATAATAATTATATCAAGATTAAGTGTATAAGTACATTTAATGGCTAGAGAATTTATTTTATTAAGTCAGTACAAAATACTTATCTCTACTTGGTCCGTTCAATACATACAAAATGTACTAGCACAAGAAGTCAAAATTAAACCATTCCCATAATCAAGATAAATTATATGTAATCTTGTACTACAATCATTCCTGATGGTTTGTCCAATTCCATCATTAGATTGTGAACATGATCTTTATACTTATAAGAACCGACGATTTAATCTTTCGTGTATAAGCTAAACTATATACACTAAATCATCTACTATATAAGTAAAGGACACAGACGATTATATGATCTATTTAAAATTTTATGAAAATTGAATAAACAATTGTTCCATAATAAATACTATATCCAAACCAAAATCCATGGTTAATAGTATATATCCAAACAATCTCTCACTTAGAATTTTAATTATGAAAATTATTAAAATATACTATATCTAAATGCATGGTTAATAATATATACCCTAACAGAAAGTACAAAGGTTTTCTAAGGACTTTTAGAAGTAGACCGAATTTTTGAGCTGATGAACAATGAATTCTGTTGGATTTCATATATATATATATATATATATATATATTCGTTACTGTGAGTTTATGGGAATTTGACCTGTTTTGTTTGATGTCTGTTGTTTAAAACATTTTGATAGAGTCTTGTTAATCTTTTGAGTTAAGTTACGTGTTAGATACAATTGTTAGGTTAGTGTATTAGTTCGTTTTATTTATATTGATTGAGAAATACTTATGAACACCGTAGTTTGTTTTAGGCGCGATTAATAATTTATCGTGGCTATGGGTACGGTTCCCCTGACATGGTCATGATATGTAAATCCCATTCGGGTGTGCATTTCATGTGACCCGGCCATAATTTTTAATAATAATAAAATAAACATGTCGTAAATCACAAGTACACTTCATGTGGCGCGGTTTGCAACGTGTACAAAAACAAACGAGTGCGCGACATCGCGACTTGTTCCAACAAATTTCATAAATACGAAAAGGCGATTAAATTAATTAAAAGCGGTTAAAAGGTAAAAAATGCATAGTAGGTTTTGAATATGTATTAATTTTGATAATTAGGCCAATTAATTATAGTTGAGTGACTGTGCTAAAATCACGGAACTCGGTAGTGCCTAACACCTTCTCCCGGATTAACAGAATTTCTTACCCGGTCTTCTGGTTTTTGTAGACTTTAAATGGAGTCATTTTTCCTCGATTTGGGATTCTAAAACAAACCAGTGACTTGGGACACCATAAATTATCCCAAGTGGCGACTCTGAATAAATAAATAATCCTATTTCGATTAATGTCACTTAAATTAGAAAAACTCTATATTTTCCCTTGGCGGGAAAAAAGAGGTGTGACATTAACAACCTGGTCCGTTATCGAACGGGCTGACGTTTTTTGTGTTCAGCCCGTCCCAGCCTGCCATTAAACACCTTTAGTTAGGGGTGTTCATAAAAACCTGAAAAGTTGAACGAATCGAAAACCGAACCAAACCGACCAAAAAACCCGATACTTTTTAGGTGGTTGGGTTTTGGTTTTAAATTTTAAAAATCGGTTAAATTTGATTTAGTTTTGGTTTTAATAAAACAAACAACCGAACAAATCAAACCGATTATAAAAGTAGTTATTTAAATTTATTATTACACCTATATATATGTATATTTTTATATAACGTTTCTCAAATTTTATGGTACATATTAGTCATTTGTATTTTTAGTCTATTCCTTTGTTATTATAATAATCTAATTCTTTGCCTTCTAGTTTGTTTGATAGTTTTCTTTTGCTAAGTACAAGAATTTATGTCATGTTAACAATAATCGATTTTTAATTGAGTACTTAAATTATGCATCACTATTTGAGTCAATTATCATCAATATATCTTGGTAAATGATATATTTCTCAAAGAGCAATTGGTTTGATAGTGTTACGTTGAAAATGTAGTCGCCAAAATATGCGTTTGGTAGTGTATGTCTCATATTTAAGAAAAAACCGATAAATAACCGACAAAAACCGAATCGATAAAAAATCGACTTAATTGGTTTGGTCCAATATTTGAAAAATTGACTTACTTGATTGGGTTTCTTTATAGGGAAAAACTGAATCAAACCGAATCATGAACACCCCTAGTTGTTGTATATCAACTTATCAAATTTTTGAGCCAGATTTATTTTCTACCTTTATTTTATACTTTTTCATTAAAAATTTATCATTGATATTAGTTAGGGCCTCTTTGTGAAATTTAACTTTAGGCCCCCATTCTTGTTGAGACGATCCTGCAAGTAACTGCTGTAAAATTTGTGATATCTCAAAAGGCAATGTCCAGCTTGGTTGAAAATTTCTCTGTGAAATATTATTTACATCTACTAATTAGTTAGTAAATTATTTTGCTTTTAGTAGAGTCAAACTGTCACGACCCGAATTACCCCCTGAACGGTCTCGTGACGGCACCTATTCTCTACGACTAAGTAAGCCTAAAAATTTGCGGAAAATAAGACAAAACAATAATAGAAACAGTAAAGAAGAAGCAGTACTATAATTTTTTGCCGCTCGGTATTTACAGCTTTTACTTTCCCAAAACCCGGAACGTCACAAAGTCATAAACTATGAACTACTGTAGCTCTATACAAAGGAATAAGTAAAATGTATCTATATATCTCCTATATCTATACTGGAGTGGAAGGGGACTCATGAGATTCTGCGGACGCGGCAGAATTACCTCGCGGTCTCCTGAAAAGCTACTAGGGTACTCCTAGCCACAGTGTTGTGTGCTGGTACCTGGATCTGCACATGGAAAAAATATTTGCAGGAAAGGGCGTGAGTACTCCACATTCGGTACTCGGTAAGTGCCAAGCCTAACCCCAGTCAAGTAGTGACGAGGTCAGGTTGAAGCTCTACTGAGTTTTAAAATAAGTCAGTTATAAATTTAAACAGTGAAATATAGATAAGAAATGATAAACAGGATTAATGGAAACTGGAAGTATTAGTAACAGAAAGAGAGCCCTCGGCTCAGCACAACATATATCTCAACAGTAAATATGCAATGCAGTACAAGGGGAAAGCTCCCGAATCTCAGTCCGTAGCCCCAATTTAAATATGCTATGAGTACAGGAGGAAAGCTCCCGGATCTCGGTCCGTAATCCCAATTTAAATATGCAATGTAGTATAGGGAGAAAGCTCCCGGATCTTGGTCCGTAGTCCCAATTTAAATATGCAATGTTGTACAGGGGGAAAGCTCCCGAATCTCGGTCCGTAGTCCCAATTTAAATATGCATTGCAGAAGTATGTCGAATACGGCTTAATTAAACAGTTCAGGAAAAATAACACGTAAGAATAAAGTAAAATTACCTAAACATGGTGCAACTAGTAGAAAATAAGAGGAAATCAAGTAAGGACAGGTAGGCATGCTTATTCTTAAGCTAACTACTCAGTTAAGACAGGAAAAAGTAATATAGGAATGAAAATGAGTGATGCCATGGAAGGAAAAGTGGAACTTTAGCAACAATGATCCGTGTACGCACTCGTCACCTCATGTACACGGTGTCCACGTAACAAAATCAGTATAAAAATGCCTAAAGGGAAGTCCCCAACACAGAGTTAGGCTTACCTTGACTGTGTTAATCAACTCAATACCAAGCTCTTGCCACGAGTATCATACTCCGGGTAGCCCAAATCTAGTTAATTCGATTGTATAGTGTAAATATCATTTCAAGGAAACAAAATAACTAATAAGTTCGAAGCCAATACGCGAAATTAGGAATTCACCCAAAACGTCCCCCGGGCCCACGTCTCGGAAACGGATAAAAATTACAAATTCCGAACACCCATTCACTCACGGACTCACTTGAACAAGAATAATCAAAATCCGACGTCTAAATCTCCCTAAATCCTCATATTTCTACTTGGGGAAGTTTCATCCCAATTTCATGGTTTTTCATCCAAATTCATTGATTATATTAAGAAAATTGATAGAGATTAATGGTATACAAGTGAATCAAGGTTAGGGAACGTTATCTATGAATCTCCTCTTCGAAACCCACTGAAAATAGCCAAAACCCGAGCTCTAATCGTTTTTGGAGTTATGAATTTCAAACCCTCGGAATTTTGTATAAGCAGCCCAGGGATACCACACCTGCGACTCTTGGACCGCACCTGCGGAAAATCCACCGCAGGTGCGGAAAGTCACTTAACAGGGCTGGGGCCGCACCTGCGGTCACTTGGCCGCACCTGCAAACACAGACCGCACCTGCAACCACTGGCAACCCCTGCCTAAATTCCGCATATGCGAGCCCCAACTCCGCACCTGCATGTCCACACATGCGGTTCCCCATCCGCAGGTGCGGAACACCAGAACCAGAAATGGTTCAGTTGTGTTCCAAGTTCCAAAATACCCGTTGAGCCTCTGAAACACCCCCGAGACCCTCGAGACCTCAACCAAACTTACCAACCAGTCCTAACACTTCATTCAACTTAGTCGAGCCTTCAAAACACATATCATAACATCAAAATCATCAACTATGCATGGATTCAAGCCTAAGAACTTATGAAATTTCCAAAATTCACATCTGATGCCTAAACACGTCAAAACTCATCCGAATGACCTCAAATTTTGCACACAGGTCATAAATGACATTACGGACCTGTTGTCGCTTTCGCAATTCCATTTCGAGTCCGATATCAAAATTTCACCTATCGGCCGAAATCGCTGAAATTCTAACTTTCGCCAATTCAAGCCTAAATCTACAACAGACCTCGAAAACATATTTTGAACATGCTCCTAACCCCCGAAATCACCCAACGGAGCTGACGGAGTCAACGGAATTCCATTTCGGATCCGTCTTCACACAGCTCTAGCTACAGCCTGATTTCAAAGGCTAAAATCCACATTTAAGAACTATGTGTCCAAAATCACTCCGAATTTTACCACTCAATACTCCGACAAGTTTCAAATGGGAGAAGCAGTTATTAGGGGATCGAGGCGCTAACTCTCAAAACGATCGACCGGGTCGTTACATTCTCCCCCTCTTAAGAAAATCGTTCATCCTCGAACGAGTATAGAGACATACCTGAAGCTGTGAAAAGATTAGGGTACTGACTCCGCATATCCTGCTCGATCTCCCAAGTCGCCTCCTCGACCGGATGACCTCTCTACTGAACCTTGACTGAGGCAATATTCTCCTTCTGACCTGTCTGTCCAATATAGCTAAAGGCTCCTCAACATATGATAGATCCTTGTCCAACTGGACTGAGATGAAATCCAAAACATGAGTCGGATCACCGTGATACTTCTGGAGCATGGAAACGTGGAATACCAGATGAACTTCTGCTAGGTTGGGAGGCAAATCCAACTCATAAGCGACCTCCCCAACCCGCTGCAACACCTGAAAAGGGCCAATGAACCTCGGACTCAGCTTACCCTTCTTCCCAAATCTCATAACGCCCTTCATAGGCGATACCCGAAGCAAAACCCGATCACCAGCCATAAATGCCAAGTCACGAACCTTCCGGTCCACATAACTCTTCTAACTGGACTGAGCTGTGCGAAGTCTCTCCTGAATCACCTTCACCTTGTCCAGGGCATCCTGAACCAAGTCTGTACCCAACAATCAGGCCTCGCCCGGCTCAAACCATCCCACTAGAGACCTGCACCGCCTACCATACAAAGCCTCATATGGCGCCATCTGAACGTTGGACTGGTAGTTGTTATTATAAGAAAACTCTGCAAGAGGAAAGTATCGATCCCATGACCCTCCAAAATCTATCACACAGGAACGGAGCATATCCTCGAGAATCTGAATCGTGCGCTCAGACTGCCCGTCGGTCTGAGGGTGAAAAGTTGTACTCAACTCTACCCTGGTGCCTAACTCCTGCTGAATGGCTCTCCAGAACCGTGAATTGAACTGTGTACCTCTGTCTGAAATGATAGATACTGGGATTGATGCGAGACTAAATTGCATAGTTTAACATGTGATATACCTTACATTTTATGCGCATTAATGATAAAATTACACTTGTTATGTGATTAATGGAGTTTATTTCATGTGTAAGTGAAGTGGATATGGAAACGGAGCTAAAAGGATGCAAATACATCAAAAAATACGCGAAAGGAGACACCCGGGCG
>ML396361.1:0-12086 GCA_005239525.1 Nicotiana knightiana | reverse complement strand
AGTGACTGAGAGGCTTGCCCGAGAGGCTTTATTGTGAGTGATATTGTGCCCGAGGGGCTTATAATTTATGAAAATGTTGTTTTCACTCTTCTTTACACTTAGCCTTTTTTGATAAATGTTGGATGAATGTTTTATACGAGATTTCTAAATGGGAACCGGAGTTTTATGAAACACTCGAAAATGTAAATTCCTGACTTGATTTGCTTATTTCCATAGTCACTTATTATATGGATTTACATGATTTATAAATGCTCGACACTACACTCAAGTTTTTAGTTACTTTGATTACTTACTGAGTTGGCGTACTTAGGTTATTCCCTGCACCTCTGTGTGCAGATCCAGGTACCGGACCATCTCACTAGTTGATTTCCGGATGATCTTGGAGTTGTTCGAGGATTGAGGTAGCTGCTCAGCATCCCCAGCTCATCTCATTTCCTTCCCTCAGATCATAGTTTCTTTTGGTCTTTTGTACCTCAGAATTTTGTTGTAGCAAGCCACTATGTTGTACATTGCATTTTCAGTCTTAGATGCTCATGACAGTTGACTCCAGGTTTTGGGGAAGTGTGTATTTTGTTTCATCTCATTCTGCTATTTTTAAAATCTGCTAATTTTGAGAAATTGATATATATATATATATATATATATATATATATTGATAGTCTGAAATGGCTGGCTAGTCTAGTTCCATGATAGGCGTCATCACGGCCGGTTTAGGAATTTGGGGTCGTGACACTTTATTATTATTATTACTGTGGATCGGACTGCACGATGCAGCAGACCTTATTGACTTTATTATTATTATGGATCGAGTTGCAAGTTGTAGCAGACGATATTGGATTTTGATACTTGGGCAGGATCCGCCCCTCCAGAGTTTGACATAATAGCAGTGAGCGCAGGTACAATGATATATATACACGTGCTTTGGTGGGGGGCATTGATGCCAGGCACCCGTACAGTGCTGAGTGATTATGTATGTGTGATGAAGTGGGAAATTGATAGATAGCTTGAGTATGTTGATAGTGAGTGTAACTGGGGATATCACCATGAAACCATTCATTTGACATGCATACTTGACATGTAGGCATAGAGATACATTTTTCTCATGCTAGATGGTAATGTGACATTGATGATTTGACATGTATATTTAACATGTAGTCATAGAGATGTATATTTCTCATTCTAGATGGTATGTGATAATTGATGACTTGACATGTATATTTACATGTAGGCATAGAGATGTACTTTCCTCATGCTAATTGGTAAATGTAAATTCTTATCTGGTGTTGTGAATTAGGAATACAGTTCTTTTGATAAACTCATGTTTAGTTGTTTTTCAATGGTGAGATTTGGAATTGACTATAATACTTGAAAAGCATGCCTACTTTCCCGTAACTATGAACGAGTTGAGCATATATCTCTTGAGTTATTTACCTTTACAGTTATCATTATACTGTTATGAATGGTTATTGGCTATTAGTGTTGGACACTGACCTTTTTGCTGAGCTCTTCACTGCTTTCAACCTGAGGTTAGGTTTGTTACTTATTGATTACATGTGATTGGTTGTACTCATACTACATTTTATGCACCTTGAGTGCAGATCTTGGAGTTGATATTGATGTGCATCGGGAGAGTTGGCAGTGAAGATGTACACACTGTCCGGATATGACTACCACTTGTTCTTGGTAGTCTTAGATTTGAGTTCTATTTATGTATATTCAAACAGATGTTGAAATTTTTTTTCATACCAATTTTCTAAAGATGAAGTCTTAGTAGCTCATGACTTGTACTACCAATCCTTGAGATTTTCATGTAAAAGTTCAGTTATTTTACTCTTTGGCTTTTATTATTCTCATTTGAGTTGTGTTGACTATTATTTGGCTTACCTAACAGATTGTGTTAGGTTCCATCACAACTAGTTGTGTAACGACCTGATCGGTTGTTTTGAGCTCTAGTGCGTCATTCAGCGGTTTGAAGTCGTGAGCAGCTCCATTTCAGGTATTATGACTTGTAGGTGTGGTCGGAATTGAATTTCGGGAAGTTAAGAGTTGATTGGAAAGAAAATTCTCATTTCAGAAGCTTTAAGTTGGAAGAATCAACTAAGATTGGAATTTTTAGTAAACGACCTTTGAATCAGGATTTGAAGGTTCCAGCAGGTTCGTATGATGATTTCGGACTTGGGCGTATGTCTGGATCGGGTTTTAGATAACCCGGGAGCATTTCGATACATATTGTGGAAGTCAGCATTTTTGAAAAAATTTCCTAAGTTTGGCTTGAAGCGCATTTCAGTGATGTTGATGTCCGTTTGGGATTCCGAGTCTAGGAATAGCTTCGTATGGTGATTCTGGAGTTGGGAGCGCGATCGGAAGTAAATTTGGATGTCCGTAGGTCATTTTGGAATCATTTGGCTAAAGATAGAAATTTGAAGGATTTAGAGAAATCCGACCGGAAGTGAAAATTTTGATATCGGGGTCGGAATGCGATTCCGGTAGCTGGAACAGGTCCGTAATGTCGAATATGACTTGTGTGCAAAGGGTTCAATTGGACATGATTGACAGGTTTCGGCATTAGATGTAGAAGTTGGAATTTTCTAAGTTCATAAAGTTTGAGTTTGAGTGTGATTCGTGATTTCGGCGTTGTTTGATGGGATTTGAGGTCTCGAGCAAGTCTGTGGGATGTTATGGGACTGAGTCGTGCGATTTGGACGGGGTCTCGGGGGCCTCGGGTGTGTTTTGGGGCAATTTCGGACCACTTTTCTTTGTTTTGTTGTTGTTGTCTTCTGGTGTATCTGGTGTGCTATGCAATAGCGGTCCCTTTTGTGCGATCACATAGAAGGAAATTCGAGGGCTGCTGGTTTGGTTTGTGCGTTCGCAGAGAGAGAGGTGCGAACGCGGTGTCTTGGGTTGTGATCTCTACACGAATGCGGGGTCAGGTGAGCGAACGCATAGAGGAAAGGGGAGTTGGGGGCCTGGGGGCCCTTTGGCCTATGCGAACGCGGGGAGGGGACCGCAAACGCGGAGTGTTGGCTCGAGGAGGATATGCGAACGCGCTAAGGGTGTCGCGAACGCAGAGAGTAATTGGGGCCTGGGCAGAATAGTTTATATGCGAAAT
This sequence comes from Nicotiana knightiana, assembly GCA_005239525.1. Classification (NCBI taxonomy): domain Eukaryota; kingdom Viridiplantae; phylum Streptophyta; class Magnoliopsida; order Solanales; family Solanaceae; genus Nicotiana; species Nicotiana knightiana. The sequence goes on along the minus strand of ML396361.1, from coordinate 8,977 downwards.
TTTTGCCGTTTCCTCACTATTTTCATCTTGGCATGGCGATTTCGGGAGGCTTCAAAGGGGGATTTTCATCATGCATATCAAGGTAAGTAAATTCCTCCCATTTTTAAGTTAAATACAAGATTATATGCATGGATTAGACATGGAAATTGGTAGGAAATTGAGAAATCTTAAAGGAACCTAGAAAATGGTAATTTGGGTTTTTAGCCACGAATTTGAGCATGGAATTTAGAGTAATATGTATATTTGAACTAGTAAAGCTATGGGTAGAATGTATCTTCGAGAAATTTCAAATTTCTGGGCACGTGGGCCCGAGGGCATCTTGGTCATTTCACTGAGCGGAGTTGGGGAAATTATATAATTTGGAATTGTTGCGAATATTAGAGTATATTTTTATTGGTTTGTCGTTGTTTGGATAGTTTCGGAGTGTTTTGCAACGATTTGAGTCGTCGGAAGGGCATGGAGGCTGGTTATGGAATTTCGGAGCGAGGTAAGTCTCCTTTCTAACTTTGTGAGCGGGAATTGTTCCCCTAGGTGAATTAATTAAGTATATGCTATTATCTTCGGGGGGCTACGTACGCACGAGGTGACGGGAGTCCGTGCGTAGCTACTATTATGCCTTATCCGGGTAGTCTAGGACCCACTAGCATGCCTTACGTGTTGTACTTTTGATCCTGCATGTAACATTAAACTGTTAATATAATCGAAATCGTAAATGAATATCTAAAAGAAAACTAGAGTTCATTTTGTTAATCATCTAGAAAGAGGATTGATCCCTCCGTGGATAATTCTATACCTGGTAGGGTTATATTATAGAATATCATTCAACTTAGTAAATGAGTTTCAAAACAAATATTTAAGAGTTATATTTCATGTCCCTTTAAAAAAAGAATTTTACCACTTTCCTGAGAAAAACTGCTTTCTTGATAAAATGGGGACTTATTGTGTGGACATGTGTAACTTCGGGTGCCTGAGTCGCATGTATGATTCACGAGCAGGATGACCCTGTATTTATGTGTATTCATATGAGCACCTGAGTCGCAGGTATGATTCGCGAGCAGGCTAGCCTTATTATTTTATGTATAACTGCGTCGCATGATCGATTCGCGACCGGGGCATATAGATGCATATATGGTTTGAGTTGTTCGACCCTCGGCAGTGCACAGTTTATTATTATTGGTCCTCGCCGTTCGACCCTCGGCATTGCTTGCGCATGATATTTACTACGTAGTTGCTATGATTTGTGCCTGATTACTGGCCTGGAATTTTAAGTTGTCAACTGAAATGACAGAGATTTAAAATTATTAAAGATTTTTGGAGGAAGATGTTCCTTCCCGTTGATTAAATTTTTATTTGATTAAATCACCCATGATGATTAATTGTTATTAATATGACGAAGGATTAAAGTGTTAAATGTGGAAAGAGTTGATAATAATTTTTCCTGATTTTAATAAATTGCCTAGGATATTCATGCTTAGTGTCACACTCGAATATTCTAAATTGACTTTTATCAAGTGTCTAATTTGACCTCTCGTCACTACCTCTCTGAGGTTAGGCGGGCGACTCACTGAGTACACGTTGTTTTTGTACTCATGCTACACTTGCTGTGCATTTTATTGCACATGTAATTTCATAGCAATGTGGAGGATTCGGAGACTTAGGCGAGCTACATCATCCGGAGGCGATCCGCAGTTGACAGATTCTCCCTCGTACTGTATTTATTTTCATTTTAAATTCCCTTGTCCAATTTGTATTTCGGACAGGCTTTGTGATGATTGTATAAATTCTTAGAAATTGCTCATGTACTTGTGACACCTGTTTCTGGGATGTGTTGGGATATAATTGCTAAAATGGAATATTCAAACTATTGTTTTACTCGACAGATTTTATTTAGTGAATATGTAATAAAGTGTAAGGAAATGCTTCTTCATAAATGATAAAACAGGAAATTGTTTCAACTAATTAATGTTTGGCTTTCCTGATAATAATGTCCGGCGCCATCACGACCTTACGGATTTTGGGTCGTGACAACATGTTATCAGAGCACTAGGTTCCCTTAGGTCTCACGAGTCATGAGCAAGTCTAGTGGAGTCTTGCGGATCAGTACAGAGATGTCTGTACTTATCTTTGAGAGGCTACAGGGTTGTTAGGAGTACTTCCCTTCTTGATTCCTCATCGTGCAATTTGATTCCTTTAAGGCTTATGCCTATATTTATTCCTACTCAATCTTACGCGTCGCGAAGCGCTTGCTATGAATCAGGAATTTGAGGAATTGAAATGGTGCTACGGATGTAATTCGAGATGTTTCCATGTGTAATTGGTTGGGGCTGTTGTTATGGCCCTGCAAAAGAATAATATGTTGTTTCAGCTCAGTAGTTGTGTTTCTGAGAGCCTTAAGGCTATGCTCAGGTAGTGATGATGCTTGCGATTGGTTATTGCGCGATGTCGATATGATGATAGAATGCTTGCCCGTATGTTGAGGGTGATGAATGGTTTGAAGGGAGGTCTTCTCAGAGTGTGATTTCAAGATTTCGGTATTTTTGTTCCGGCAGAGGAAAGGCATTTGGGTTGTGAATGGTCCGATTGGGGTTGATAAAGTAGTAAGGCTTGGTGTCTTCAAGTGAGATAGGATATGCATCTGTGACGTGAAGTCATCGTCATTGATCGAATGGAATGTGTTAAGTTTGTCGGTGCTATGGTTTCTTCGGTTGCGTGGGGTCAGAGTATTGAGAAGAAGTATTGAAGAATGTGGTTGGCAGAGAATAGTCCTGAAGTGAGGCTAGGCGGTGGCTCCATTTCGAGGAGGCCAAGTGTAAGAAGCGGAAGTCGAGCAGTTGCAAAGTGGGGGAGCGGCAGCATAGCTTGGAATTTGAAGATATTGTCGCGCATTTAATGGATGTCCATGAGGAGCGGACGGACTAGTAAAGTTGGTAAATGAAGCAGGGCGTAGGATGGGGTATTGAAGTCGCAGAGAGCATGCATTTCAGTGTCGTTGGAAGGTGTCCGCGGGTGATTTCCACAGGTGGGTCATCTCATGTGAATAGAGTAGCAGTAGCATGGTTGGCAGGTCTCGGTGAGGGGTTCTAGTGTCTATTCGGTAGGAGGCAGAATGTGTGAATGATGCTAGAGAATTTGAGTATTTAAGGAGTGCTAGAAAGAGAATTTGGAAGAATTTGGACGGATTGGTTGAGCAAGATCGCGTTATCAAAGGAGAAAGGATCTCAACAGGGTCTAGAGTGGTGCAAGGTGTAGCTTTAGGCTAAGTGGGGGAGTCCCAACACCTGCAGTTGGGTTGCAAGATTATGTTATCATAGGGTTATGGATTGTCGGCGTGTTGGCAAGTTATTACAGCTAAGGGAAAGGAGTAAAATGGTGATTGTGTGTGGGATTTGATGAATTTGTGCAAAAGTTGGCCCTGTCGGGCCAGGGTTAGGCTTTGGAAGATTTAGAATTTTGCTTAAAGCATAGGTGAGTTGTCAGGGTAGTGACTCAGTCACGTGCTTCAAGGAAAAAAGGTGTTCATGTGCTAGAAGAGCCTTGTAGTTGATTGTATTCGGGGCCAGTCAGAGTGGGTGACTCTCAATAGCGGTCCTAGTGAGTTCAAAAGTTAAGAATGCGGCGTTTAAGGGTTTCAGGCAGCAATATGATCGAGAATCGAGCTTTTGTAGAGTAATTTCTGAGAAAAAGGAGGATGGTTGGAATGTTCTATGATATGTTTCAGCATGCAGGATAGTATTGGAGGAGTGAGAGAAATAAACTCCGGATTGTAGAAAGATTATCAGGAGGGTATGAGACGGGTTGCGGGATTTAGGCAGCATAGTCTCGTGAATCAAGGTCACTCGGGATGAGTGAGGGTTGAGTTTGCTATGAGTTGAAGGAATTTGCTATTATTCCTGAGGCAATTGAAGATGATTAAAAGCAAATAGATTTATTAGCCATGGTTGAAATGGCACATTTACGGCAGTGATCAGTTCCTTCGGTGTGGTTAAGTTATGCATGTGGTTTGTGCCGGTGTGTGCGGGGATTGCCGGCCGTCGTAATGGATTTCATGTGGGAGCATTCAAGTATTATAGCCTTTCAGGTGTAGGAGGATCCCGGAAGGGTTATGGTGGTATAGACTACTACTTAAGGATTTGCATGTTGGGTGATTGTGGGAATTCACTCGTGTGTTGAGATGGTACTCTCGAATTGAGTTAAGTAAAAGGTTTCTATATGATGAAGTGTTTCACCCTATGGGTGGTTCAGAAGTTATGATGGAATTCTCATGCTACCTCATATTGGCATGTTAGGTGCGGAAAGCAGTATGTAACTGGGAGTAAGAATCGAGATTGCGGTGCGGTGATGATAAGGATGTCATGAGCTCGGAAGAGCAAGAAAAAGTAATTTGAAAGTTCAGAGTAAGCTGGTGTTATCTTCAGTGTCACCTGAGATTGATATTCGGTGAAAGAGGCTTTGAACCCGGGTCATGGGCTCTTGATGTGTTTTGCGGCCTTAGTGTGGTTGGTGTTATGGATGGGCAGACTTGTTACCTTGTGTGGAAGGTCGTGGAAGCATGACCGGGAAAGGATTGTATAAGTGTGGCATGTAGTCACTTGATGGATTGAAGATTTGGACTAAGTATAAAGAAGTGCAATATTGTTTATTTGAGGATTTATGCCTGGAGGGCGTTCGGTCCAGTTGATTGTGGATTATGGGGTGTTTGTCCCGGTGATGATGGTTGTTCTTGTGTATTATTAGAGAAAGTGGGTTAATATGGACCCAGGTAAAAGCTATTAGGTTAGTTTGCTGCGAGCAAGGTAGGCTCGATGCTTGTGGATGGATTTAAATATGATTATGGGCTTCATGTGAGGCAGATATGTTCATTTCAGTATAGCGCTCCTCAAGGAGGGGTGTTGGGATATCAGGTGTTGTTCCGTCTTCATCAAATTCATGTGATATTGTGATTTGTGCCGTGTGAGTTGTGAAACGGCTTGCTAATTTCCTATGTGTTGAGGTCCCGTGTAGTGGGGATGTTATGTGAGCTGGATATCTCTTGAGATCTAGAGTGTATATATATATATATCGCACCTCAGTTGTGCTTGAGTTTTGTAGCATGCGACTTTATCAGTCTCCCCAGGATGGTATTATGCACTTAACGTGCTTATGATCGATATTCAGTAATTGGTGATAGTGAGAAAATCACCTCCGTATATATATTTTCTTATGTAAATTTTATGTGTGGATCGGGTGGCACGTCGCCACGGGCATGTTATTTGGATCAGGTTGCACGCCGCAAAAGTGTGATGATGAATAAGGTTCCTATATTTATTTTCTTATGTTTTACTTCCTATTTTTCTGAGAAAAGTTCATATCAGTTGCGTGAGTTGAATAGTACCTTCCTGAGTCATTTCTTACCTATCATGTTCGAGTTATGGCCTATTGGCGCGATGTGGTATCATTTGAGGTTGTTGGTCATGTTTGGAGTGATTTGTTGTTTGAGCATTTCATACTGGGTGAGACGAGATTATCAGATCAGGGATCAGTGCGATAAGGTTATGTGAAGTGTATATTAAAGAACAAATACCATTATTCAGGTTCATAATGAAGTGATGATTCTAGTCAAGATAAGGTATTCAATGATTTGTTAACTCTGCAGTTGGGTATGAATTTCTACACATCTCCTCCGTTGTGGTAGTATCGTCAGCATTATAGCAGGATGCATGTATATTTGTTATGGGGTGCATCGGGAGAACCAGATTTGTGAAATTTTGGCTATTAAGGTTCAGGGAGTGCCATTGTGGTCAGAGGATGAGTTATGCGGTGCATGGTGCTGATTCAGCAAAGGTATGCAATTATGTTCTGGTATATCGTGTGGTAGTTGATACGGTGTTTATATGTTGGAAGTAGGCCTGGCAGAGACTTTCTAGTGTTGGAACTAGGTTCTGAGCTTATTATATGGATAAAACAAGAAATCTTCAGATTTGATCAAGCTAATGTGCTCAACTAGGTTGTGGTAGCACGGGCAGGTGCACGAGGTATTAAACAATGATTCAGATAACTCCAGAGCAATTCTTGGCACGTTCGAGGACGAACGACGGTTCAAGTGGGGGAGAATGTAACGACCTGACCGGTCGTTTTGAGATCTAGCGTGTCGTTCAGCGGTTTGAAGTCATGAAAAGCTCCATTTTAGGTATTATGACTTGTAGGTGTGGTCGGAATTGAATTTCGGGAAGTTTAGCGTTGATTGGAAAGAAAATTCTCATTTTAGAAGCTTTAAGTTGGAAGAATCAACTAAGATTGGAATTTTTAGTAAACGACCTCCGAATCAGGATTTGAAAGTTCCAACAGGTTCGTATGATGATTTCGGACTTAGGCGTATTTCCGGATCGGGTTTTGGATAACCCGGGAGCGTTTCGATGCATATTGTGGAAGTCAGCATTTTTGAAGAAATTTTCTAAGTTTGGCTTGAAGCGCATTTCAGTGATGTTGATGTCCATTCGGGATTCTGAGTATGGGAATAGCTTCGTATGGTGATTCTGGAGTTGGGAGCGTGATCGGAAGTGAATTTGGATGTCTGTAGGTCATTTTGGAGTCATTTGGCTAAAGATAGAAATTTGAAGGTTTTCGAGAAATCCGACCGGAAGTGGAAATTTTGATATCGGGGTCGGAATGCAATTCCGAAAGTCGGAGCAGGTCTGTAATGTTGAATATGACTTGTGTGAAAATTTTGGGGTCAATCGGACGTGATTTGATTGGTTTCGGCATCAGATTTAGAAGCTGGAATTTTCTAAGTTCATAAAGTTTGAGTTTGAGTGTGATTCGTGATTTGGGCATTGTTTGATGGGATTTGAGGCCTCGAGAGAGTCTGTGGATGTTATGGGACTGAGTCGTGTGATTTGGACAGGGTCTCGGGAGCCTCGGGTGTGTTTCCGGGCAATTTCGGACCATTTTTCTCTGTATTGCTGCTGCTGTCTTCTGGTGTATCTGGTGTGCTATGCGATTGCGGTCCCTTGTGTGCGATCGCATAGAAGGAAATTTGAGGGCTGCTGGTTTGGCTTGTGCGTTCGCGGAGAGGGGAGTGCGAACGCGGTGACTTGGGTTGTGATCTCTATGTGAACNACCCAAATTACCATTTTTCTCTGTATTGCTGCTGCTGTCTTCTGGTGTATCTGGTGTGCTATGCGATTGCGGTCCCTTGTGTGCGATCGCATAGAAGGAAATTTGAGGGCTGCTGGTTTGGCTTGTGCGTTCGCGGAGAGGGGAGTGCGAACGCGGTGACTTGGGTTGTGATCTCTATGTGAACGTAGGGTCAGGTGTGCGAACGCGTAGAGGAAAGGGGAGCTGGGGGCCTAGGGGCCCTTTGGTCTATGTGAACGCGGGGAGGGGACCGCGAACGCGGAGTGTTGGCTCGAGGAGGCTATGCGAACGTGCTAAGGGTGTCCAAACGCAGAGAGTAATTGGGGCCTAGGCAGAATAGTTTATATGCGAAATTTTGGCCATTTCCTCACTATTTTCATCTTGGCATTGCGATTTTGGGAGGCTTCAAAGCGGAATTTTCATCATGCATATCAAGGTAAGTAAATTCCTCCCGTTTTTAAGTTAAATACAAGATTATATGCATGTATTAGACATGGAAATTGGTAGGAAATTGGGAAATCTTAAAGGAACCTAGAAAATGGTAATTTGGGTTTTTAGCCACGAATTTGAGCATGGAATTTAGAGTAAATTGTATATTTGAACTAGTAAAGCTATGGGTAGAATGTATCTTCGAGAAATTTTGGATTTTCGTGCACGTGGGCCCGAGGGAATCTTGGTCATTTCACTTAGCGGAGTTGGGCAAATTATATAATTTGGAATTATTGTGNAAGTATATGCTATTATCTTCGGGGGCTACGTACGCACGAGGTGACGAGAGTCCGTGCGTAGCTACTATTATGCCTTGTCCGGGTAGTCTAGGACCCACTAGCATGCCTTACATGTTGTACCTGTGATCCTTCCTGTAATGTTAAACTGCTAATATAATCGAAATCGTAAATGAATATCTAAAAGAAGACTAGAGTTCATTTTTTTAATCATCTAGAAAGAGGATTGATTCCTCCGTGGATAGTTGTATACCTGGTAGGGTTATATTATGGAATATCATTAAACATAGAAAATGAGTTTCAAAACAAAGATTTAAGAGCTATATTTCATGTCCCTTAAAAAAAGAATTTTACCACTTTCCTTAAAAAAATTACTTTTTTGATAAAATGGGGACTTATTGTGTGGACATGTGTAACTTCGGGTGCCTGAGTCGCATGTATGATTCGCGAGCAGGATGACTTTGTATTTGTGTGTATTCATATGAGCACTTGAGTCGCAGGTATGATTCGTGAGCAGGCTAGCCTTACTATTTTTTGTATAATCGCGATGCATGATCGATTCGCGAGCGGGGAAGATAGATGCATCTATGGTTCGAGTCGTTCGACCCTCGGCAGTGCATAGTTTATTATTATTGGTCCGCGTCGTTCGACCCTCGGCATTGCTTGCGCATGATATTTACTGCGTAGTTGCTATGATTTGTGCCTGATTACTGGCCTGGAATTTTAAGTTGTCAACTGAAATGACAGAGATTTAAAGTTATTAAAGATTTTGGAGGAAGTTGTTCCTTCCTGTTGATTAAATTGTTATTTGATTAAATCACCTTTGATGAATAATTGTTATTAATATGACGAAGGATTAATGTGTTAAATGTGGAAAGAGTTGATAATAATTATTCCTGATTTTAATAAATTTCCTAGGATATTCATGCTTAGTGTCACACTAGAATATTCTAAATTGACTTTTAGCAAGTGTCTAATTTGACCACTTGTCACAACCCAAAATCCAACACGGATCGTGATGGTGCCTAACACCGGAGTCAGGCAAGCCAACAATTGTTTACTAGTTAGGTTTTCCTTTTACCAATTTTAATACATACAGCCAAAAATGATCGTGATCCAATATATATATATATATATAT